>VRLP01000256.1:0-275007 GCA_009660295.1 Lophius piscatorius
TGTTTACGAACTCTCATCAGGATCCTTGCAGCACTGTTTTGAACATACTGAAGTCTTTGAAGACTTTTATCAGGGATCCCGGTGAAAAGTGCGTTACAGTAATCCAGTCGGGAGGAAGGTGCGTCACACCTTCATAAGGCTGAGTAAGCAGTTGCGAGCGCTCCGTTCATTGCCGCGGTGGAGAACCTCTGCCATGAGGACCAGAACTCCAAACTTACGATGAAGGGGATTACTCGGAGAGGCTTTTAGGTTTACTTTGGCCTCAGAGCCTCAGAGCAGACATCCATCCAGGAACAATTCCAGCCACCTGCTTTCAATATAGTTTACCTATACGGTTCAAAGTGCTTCTCTTCGATTTGGTTTGCTGAGAACTCACCGGTAAAACTTAATACTAAACTTAAAAGAAACATTTCGCTGGAATAAAACAAAAGTATCTCTTCAGTCTCAAACCCTCGTGCGCTCAGTGCCTGGGTCTGAATTCTGTTGAGCCTCTCAAAGGTTGACCTTTCCCCTTAGCGTTCATTATAGATCGCAACACTCTGGCCTTTTTTTTTTCTTCTTGTGAGGGTCCTGACCATAAATCATCCAGAATCATGATGTTCTCGAAAAACAATCAATAGAGCTTTCGCCCCTGGATTCAAAAAGGTGCCATCCTATAATCTCTTTCAAATCCAAATATCATTCCTGAGTACATAAAACTCTCAGAGGGGGAACGGCCGACAGATCTGGGAACCGCGCTCAGAGACTCTGGAGGTCAGGAGGCTCTCAGGCTTTGTTGGAGAACACATTCAGTCCCGACTGAGGAGACCTGGAGGTGTGATTGTTTTGCCGACTGCTGCTTCCTGATCAGATGGATGAGAGGTTCTGGAGGTGGTGTGCATTAACAAAAATATGTTGTTCTTCAAAGCCTCCTTTATTCAGTTGATGAAATGGAACTTTGGTTTTATAAGTTTAGCTCATACATTTCTGAGACCTTTAAGGAAACTCATTTCTCTGTGTTCTTTCACGCTTTGTTTGTTCTTGTGTCTTAAAACGAAAACATGTAATGGAGGAAGACTTTTAACATTTTGATGTAAATTTTTCTCTATTATTTATCTCCCGCTCCAAAGCCTTTGATATTTTATGAAGCAACATACAGTACAGTGCTGCAAAAAAGTATTTGACCCCCCCCCCACCTCCTGGTTTCATGAATTAAACTTTGTCAGCTCTTCAAACATTTAGACAATCTGAGTAAAAACATTCTCCTCACCTCATGCTGCTGCTTTTACAGCTTTTACCCTAACGTGACATGATTGACGCGCTGACATCGTGTCTTTGAAACGCTGTTGTCCAGTGTCTAGTGCTGTTTTTTGTCATCTCTTCTACTTTCAGTGGCTCTCATTTGTTCCACCGGTGGAAACCCAGTACTAGTTTTGTTATCTCATTTTCTTTCTTTTTTTTTTATTATCATATTTTTATATTTCTCCCTCTAAATGCCAAAGAGGTGCATTTATATTCACAATGTCAACATCTTCAGTGATATTAACTTGAAATCAAGCGGTGACACGTTAATGGAATTGACTCCTAGTGTTTTATAACGGAAAATGAATGTCGACATTAAGCAAATGTTAAGAGCTGTCTCAGATTCGTCGCATCGCATCATATCGTTCGGCATTAAAGGCATTAAAGCGTGAGTCGTATCAAAGGCCACGCGTCTGGATGCACATCAAATCTATTTAAGAGAGAGATTCTCACCCCTAAAACTGTCATTTTAAACCTAAAAGAAAAAAAAACAAATCTCCATTGCTTTTTTTTTTTTTCTAGGTTATTTGGGAATAATTACAGATTGTTTCCAGAACCATTGTTGGGGATGTTTCTGTACAGCTATCTCTGTTCACTGACCTTCTGTGCGGCGACTGGCCAGGAAAATATAATTCTCCCTTACAGTTTCATAGTATCCTATGATTTCACAACCTTCAAGGACATCTTAATTGGTCCGCACCTTGAACTCTAGCTCCATGCCGGTCACATTCTCTCCCGGTTCAATCTGGGTCAGACGTTGGATGTAGGAGTACAAATTCCTAGCGGGGACCTCGGTGCTGCCGCAGGTCACGGCCTCCAGTAGGGCATCATGGATGAAGATGTACTGGTCCTCCGTTTGGACCATGTAGTTCCTCTGGGAGCGCATCAGAGTGACATGGCCATAGACGTCGATGGTCTTCTCGTGCTTGATTCGCTCCGCCATGGCGTCGATCACGATGAAGCAGCCGGTGCGGCCCACTCCAGCACTGAGCCAATAAAGATGGGAAAGGAATGGATAACAGATGCTGGTGTTATTTTCTCACATCAGTCTGGATCTGAGCCCCTATTGCGAACTGTAGAAGTTCTAGCATCAGGAAAGTATCACCAAGTTAGCAGCCGGCAATATTGACAACACAGAAAGTCCAAATTGACATCAGTGATGAGTCAGCATAACAGTCTGACTGGTATTAGGACGATCTCCTCTCGTCTCGACAAGAAATCCAGAATTATTATGACATTTAGCGGCCCACACAAAAACTTCAGCACATTTTTGCTGTGCTAGTTCCTGAAAGGTGATACAGCCCGACCAAGCAGAGTTCTGCAAGTGAATAAAAACCTCTTAATATGAGTAAATTAATATCAAGTGTGTGTGTGTGTGTGTGTGTGTGTGTGTGTGTGTGTGTTGAGCTGGAATGAGATTGAGTCCGGTGATTGATACAGATGCTGGTTGACATGTTAAGGCACATTATGATGGAGTCTTGCCAGGATAATTACATTTGACTGATAAGCCTGTTAGATACTCTCCCTGTATGATATGGAAGATTAGTTATAGATCCTTTCCTGCCAGCCTTAGCCCTCCACCAGACCCCACCCCCTTTTCCACCCTCATCTCCCTGCCTCTTTGTCTTCTCCCTAAGTACCCTTCAAACTCTCTCACCCCAACCCCACCACGACTACATTTGTTCATTTTTTCGGGACTCAAATCTTCCCTCCACCTTTCCTTTTTCTTTAATTCATCATTTCCATTCGGCGCGTCCTGGATCTGACCTCACCTTCTCTCTCATTCAGAACGTACCTCCCCTCCTAACTCCCAGTCTCTCGCTAACTCTCCCTCTTAATCATCCCTCAATCCCCTTTTCTCTCTCCCTTCCTTCCACATTTATACCTCACTAATTCTTCCTCTTGAGAGCTTCTGTTCTATATTCCCCCTGTTATCCTCAACTATTTTCTTCTCTTCTCTCCTCCACTCGCTGGTAAGAGCAGAAAGCAGCTTCATTCCAAGTCTAGCGTTCGACTCCGTGCCAGGGCTCCGATGACAAGCTGCCCAGACAGCAGCTCATTTGAATATAAATGTATGAACTCATAACTATCACCACATAGCAGGGTAAATAGTTAACTCTGAACGCTACTTATGGCAAACAGGGAGATGACGAAGGTTATTAACCATGGATTTTAGGCGGGGAGGGAGATATTAAAGCATGTGTGGACCTTAACAGAATCATGTAACTTATGACATGGTTAACCAAAAGGTGGAGCTGATCTTATTCAATTTTTTTCTTTTCCACGAAACACAAAATTGCATCATGAAATAATTTTATCAGTCCGATATTTTTTTTTTTACTCTTTAAAAACATGCTTGACCGAACAATTTGTCTTATTTAGTACATTTAGAGTGTCTGAGATTAAATTAAGGAAATAAATGAAAAAAAATCTAATAATTTTTTTCTCAATTGACCATAAAATGACAAATAAATAATTTGGTCCAGCAGGTTTTTAAACATGAGAAAAGATCAGACTCATACAATTATTTCCTGATAATATCTTTGATTTATTTGACTTATGTTTTATCAAGTTACATCTTTCTTCTTAGTAAGTCTTCACATGCTTTAACATGCCATAATAGATCTTAACTATCAAATAGGACTTTCTCAGTAGCCATGGTCAATGCCTCCTCTTCAGTGTCAACTTTAACCTGTGGTATGCCTCAGGGCTCCCTCTTTGGCCCCTTACTCTATAGCGTACACATGCTGCCATGGGTCATATTATAAACAGCTTCAGGCAACAGTTGAGCAGGACATGAAAGGGTTAAGGGAATTTTGGTGTTTGGTGCAGTACGCTATCAGAACAATACAAATAGAACACTTGGATGAAACTTTGTGGTTTCGGAGATTCTCCCCCACAGTGACCACAGCGAAAAGACCATCACAGTCTGGCTAATGTCAGAATCGCTCGGTTCCTCCCTGCCGCCAGAACATCGGTTCCAAGTGTGAGATGTCTGCTCGCTGCCTTTTGTGTCCTTCCGGCTGATTGTCCTTCCTCTCCGGCTTTGTTCTGACCCATATTGTTCTGACCTGACCGATGGGTGGTTGTGGTTCTGTGGCTCTTCCATACATACTAATGATTAATTAGCAGAAAAGATACATTTTTTTTGGGTTGTTCCTTTGTTTGTTCTGTGTTTTCATGTTTGTCATATGCAATGTTGTAATTATCATTATATCTTAGTCCAAACAGATTATCACATAGTCGTGGTCCAAATAATATATACCGCCACAGAATGACACACTAATGCACAAACCAATACCCGTTCCAACATTAAGTAGTCCTAACTGGCTTATAGGCCCGTAAGCCAGATACCCGGTCTTACTATGGTTGTTTTTATTCTTATTATATGTTTTTCAGTCTACTGTCTATTGTCCGTTACACCCATAGCCTCAGTATAATTGATTATTACTGTTTTTGTTCTACTCTAGATTGTCGATTTCAACCAACCACTGTTGGACCCGCAGTCTTAACATTATTCTTTATTATTGTTTATGTCCCACTGCAAATTAAAAACAAACAAACATAAAAACTAACACACCTGCAATGGACGACCATCGGTCCAGCATCTGGAGGGTTGCAGGCTTTGACCCTGCGTAGGAAAGCCAGGAAGGGGGTGGGATGCTCGGGAACCCCGTGGTCTGGCCAGGCTGTGAACTGGAAGTGTCGGACTTCACGTTTCTCATTGGAGCCACTCTGGACACGCAGAGAGAGTGTGAGGGGTTAACGTTGTAAAAATGTGCTTTCATGTACTTTAAGGTCCCGTTTACACGACAACGTTTTTTATCTCCTAACATTCCTCGTGTTCATGGAACTGCCTTAAGAAAAAAAATGGTGTAGTATTCGTGCCAGGCCAGAAGTGGACAAGAGTAGCTTTTCAAACTCAAAATCATAGACTCTATATGGAATCTGTTACTCCAGTCAGGAGCAGCTGCTCCTCAGAAAACAACAAGGTGCATGAATAGACTACAGGTGCTTTTCACATTAAATGTAAGCAACTTCATGTTTTCATGCTCTTCACCCAACAGCACTGACAAATGTTGAACGGCTGGAGGACGTGAACACACTTGGCAGTTAACTAAAACATGCTTTCTTTTTACTAAACCGCGTGAGGGACTTACTTATACCTCCATTAATTATCGTATCTCTTTTTCTACCGAGCTTCGGATGAGTCTAACATTTATCAGAGCGACTGGATAAATGCTGATATCTGACAACAGAGGAGCAGGTCGAAGCACCGGTGCTATTGGTGCACGCTCCTGTTTTCGCAGTGCATGCTGGGATTTGTAGTGTCTGTGGTGTTTGCGCTGTTTACCAGCGGGCCAGTTTTTATAGAAATCTCATAATGTCTCGCCTTGTGTTTGACATATGTGACCACGAAGGTTGAGTCAGAAGCTACTGGACGCTCAGTCTTTATTTATATAGCACCAATTCCCAACAACTGTTCCATCTTTCTTCCTGTGCTTTCCAGAAAGAGCCGGTCTAGAACAAACTTTTTATGTAATTATCAGAGAGAGAAAGAAGAGAGAGATAGGGAAAGAGAGAGAGAGGGAGAGAGAGAGAGAGAGAGAGGGAGAGAGAAAGAGTGTGGGGAGGGGTTCGATGAGGCACCATAACCAAATTCTGCTTAGGGCACCAATTTGACTAGGGGTCAAATTGTGAGAGAGAGAGAGAGAGAGAGAGAGAGAGAGAGAGAGAGAGAGAGAGAGAATTTACATATTTATATTTCTTTTTTGAAGTTGAATGTCCAGTTGCTTCTGATTTAACCTTCGAGGTTATCAGAACAAAAGTTGCCTCATGGCACTTTCCAAAAAGAGCAGTTGATTATTCTTCAGATCTGACCTTTAAATGCTACTCAAAAAAGTTCAAGCAAGGAATTTTATAGGAAAAACTAATAATCCATACATTAAATGAACATATATTTGGTTTATTGAATTAGGACAGATGACCAATATCGGTTGGAAGCAATGATTGATCAAAAATTACATTCAACAACTGATATTCTGTGAGGAAAACACTAACATGCAGGTCTAAAATCTTTCAACTGAGGTGTCAACAATGTATTAAAAAGTACAAAAACATGAGAATGTTGGGGTCACAAATACACGCAGGTACATATACGCATAAAAAAAAACAGTGACTGGCACTTGCGTGAATATTTCAAGAGGTGCTGCACTGAACAGACCATGTTACCTTGTAAAGAGCGAAGGTTCTGACTGAGTAGGTGGCCAGTTCCACTGTATCCAGCAGAGTGACCTGGATGAGGCCGTAGGTCTCTGTGCCCCGTGTTGGCCAGTACTGATCGCATTTCACCTACGAGGTAAAAGGGAGGAAGCTGTGAGGGATGCATACTGGTTTGGAGACATTTTTGTGACAGAGGTAAGGAGGTGAAAGTGAGAGTTTGTTTGGAAAATATGTGCATATGGTGACAACCCAGCATGTGAAAGAGATTTAATCTGTGTGTGTGTGTGTGTGTGTGTGTGTGTGTGTGTGCGTGTGTGGTAAGAGTTCTGCTCTCTGGAGTCTGATCATGCATAAGTCGTTCCAAAAGAACAGAAACTGTGTGGCCAGAGATTACCATCGATTTACGGGCTCCCAAAAAGATCCGAGTGATACCTAAAGGTCGGCCGTCACTCATTTGACGCTGATCATTGAGTGAGTCCAAGGATTCGCACCTCAAAAGTCCTTAAATACACTCTGGTGCCATATCCAAGAATCCCTCACCAACCCAAATACCCAGAACCCCCATGCAGAAGCCAGTCATATTTGTAGTTCAAGAGGGTAGAGGGAAAAAAAAAATAAAAAAATCTGAGGAGGGTGGAGGAGAGGAGGGGAGGCTTGGCAGAATCAGGCCAAACCAAACGTTATGTGCTGATCCCTTCAGTCCTCACATCAAAGAAAGCAGGGAGCTCAGCTCAGCTCGCTCTGCATTCCGCTGCTCCAGACTGAGGATTATGAGTTTTGGCCCAGGATGTTCAGGCTGTAATTACAGTTTTTCAACTGTTGTTTTCCCACCAGACCTTGAGCTACTGGCAGGGGGGGGGGGCGCGCATGAATGGCTGTCCAATTCAGGAGGACATTCCAAAAAGACCAAAGTGGATGGTAGCATTAATGTATGGGCTAAGAGTGTAGCTGTTCTTGAGTGGGTGGTCAAAGAAATACTGGATACTGGAGAGATTCCAGTATGTGATTATCCGTGTTGATAAACACGTAATGAAGTAACGCTGAGGTGTTCAAATGAGATTAAATCACATTTTTCTCTCACAAGCAGCCCATTGCTCCTGCAAACATCAGACACGGAGGAAGCGGGCTGAGACCGAGCTGCTAAGCGTATCCAACTTGATCGTTTTCTTGCTAGTGCAAAGCAGTCATTCATAACTCCAGCGTCGTTCCTCCGTGATTCTGCAGCATCATCATCTCATTGGCTACATCCTCTACCGCACAGCTACTGCAAGGACAACGGCTGCTACCGTAAGAAAACACACGGAGCTCCGGGTGTGATCATGCAAGGTGTACACACTCATTCTGAATTCCAGTGGCTATGAAAAAACCCCAGTAGGCGGTGAGTGCTCTTTCACTCAGTGCACTGACTGTTACACAGGGTGAAGCTGCAAAGAAAGAAAAGAAAAAAGAAGAAAGGGCGCTGGATTGGGAAAAAGAAGGGTGAGGGGAAAACAACAAGAGGTGAGATCACATTTGAACATGTATTAGTAAAGGAGAGAAAGAGAGGTCTTGCCTTAGAGAAGAAATAAGAGGGCATCTGAGGGTTAAACAGACACAACAGACACAGTTTAAAAGGAGCTTTTTTTGTAAAGAGACACAGGTTAATAGGAAAAAGGAGCACAAATGAGAAGAGGGGGTAATTCTTTGAGAAGGGCTCTGGACATGATTTAGCTTAATCATGTTTCATACCTCCAGCCATTCTTGTACACTTTATCTAAACATGACATTCTCATTATAATTAATCTTTACTCAAGCACTTATTCTGCTATCAACAGCATAACGCCTCAAAGCCAAATGATTTTCTAATTCCTCCTCTACCCCAGTTTAGCTGTACTTGTAATTTCCTGAGGTCTTGCTCACCATTCTTCTCCTGACTGTACCCTGTTCCCGTGATGTAAGGTTTATATTTAGAATGCTTAAAATGATCTTATCATGTGTTTTTTTTCGAACCATTATCCCTCCATACCTACGTCATCAGGATCCAGACATACTGTACACCTCCTAGCTTGATTCGTGCTCTACAGTCAACTAAACCCAGTCCGACTCTGCACTTTGGCTGGTTTCCACTTTTCTGAGAAGGCAGTGAAACATCTATTTGCACTTTACAATACATGTGCGTCATGTTCTTCTGAGAGCTGCTGACCGCCAAGACTTTCCATCAAAAACATCTGAAGAGTAAGGTGACCTCAGAAATAACACATTGCCTTGTGCAACATTTATTTTATTTTTTTGGGTGCTTCATAAAAATTTCAGGATGAGGAGATTGCGATAATTCTGATTTTCTTTCTGGCTAAATATTTATTGCTGTGATTTTTTCACTGTGCAAGAATGGTTTTATCTGAAAGGTAGGTCCAACTTTTTATACATTACAGTCCGTTAACGTTTTGCTATTTCGTTTTTCGTTTCAGGAACGAATATAGACTTTTCGTTTTGAGATACAAGATTCAAATATTGATTTCCTTTTTTCGAGATCATCAGGGATGTGAAAAAAAAAAAGTTTGATTTTCATTTTCTACTTTGATTAGGGAAAATCAAATCCCGAGGAGACAGAAAGACCGGATGTTGTCATTCACACGCGCACAAATGAGGGCGGGGCTTCTGAGAGATCGCCGCAAATAGGAAATATATGAGCAGCTCTGAAATCATGTTATTCATGATTATACCCGCTAATAAACACATCGATCAGCCACGACATTACAACCAACTAAACAACGGTTTTCCGGTCCAAACAGTAAAAGATGGCGTTCATATTGCTGGACCAATCACAACATCCCATTTTGCTATGACCCGTGTCTCCTTTTCTCAACGTGGGAGATATACACCTGCAGTCTGGAGGTGATGTGATGATTTATATCCTTTAACAGTAGAACTGGTGTCTCATCAGTTCTGAGAAGGATCATGCAGTAGGAGTGTCGTAGCTGCTGTCAGTCTGCTGACACAGCAAAACATGAATCATTATTCTGTTGTGACGGACCACAGCTCAATCAAGCGGTTATTATGGGCTCACATTTGGAGAATGACATCATTATTCAGCCGTGTAGAATATACAACAATAAATCACAACATTAGAACCACTGACTGGTGTTAATGTTGTGGCGATAAGCGATTAGAACCTCGATTTCAGGTTTGCTGACGTATTTCATATTAGGAGTAAAGACATTAGAAAGTGATGCAGACGAGACCAGAAACTTGTAACTTCTTCACATTGCTTTGAAATAAAACGCTGCTGTTGAGGAACAGAGTGATGATTTTTTCATAATCACATTATAAAAAAAAAATGTCTTGATATTAAATTCTAATATAGAAGACAGAATATTTAATTCTTGTATCTCAAAAACGAAAAAAATCTAAATTACCGCGGGTTTTCATTTTTAAATATTCCTCTGTGAAACGAAAAACATGGGAAACCAAAACATACACGGAACCATAACCCTTCTTTGTATATGCACTATTCAGTATATCTTAACAGCTCTTGTACTACCTCACACCACTGACCTTTTCTCTATCATACGATACCTTACAGCCTTCTATTTCATGATATGTCCCATCTTCATCTCCACTGTCCCATCCCAACTGTCTCGTCCGAAAATATGTTTTCTTATAAATATACGATCATAGCTGTTCTCTCTACTCTTGGAACATCAGTATTGTGTTGGCTGAGATCTAACATCTTAATATCATTGTTTCTTCCTTACCCGTGACTTCTCTTCCAGTTTGGTCATCATGATGATGTTGGCCGTGTGCTGCTCCCACACCATCCTCCAGAACTCCCCGAAGGTCTCGGGGAGGGATCCCTGAGTTGCGATGTAGGCGTTCTGACGGCGGTATCCGTCCACGTAATTAGCGTTGATATAGTCGCTCCCAGGGACGCCTGCGTGGTGAGGAGGAAGAGGGGATTAAGAAACGTGGAGGAGAGAGATGGAAGGAGATGCGTGCAAGATAAGGAGGGAAATGAAATGTAATAGGATACAAGGATGGGGAGAAAGAGGAGGGTGAAAACCATGTGGCTGTAGCTGAAAGACTCATGAGACGCATTCATGTCACTGACGTCGTTTTATTTGCAGCTGAATCGGAATTTTTTTTTTCAGATTCATGGTAGAAATAATCTAAATGGATTATTTAAAGTCTACTGAAGCAGGTTTATGATCTGATAATAAAGGGTGTGGTTCATCTGAAGGCATGGTAGCGTGATTAATGTTTTCATAAAAGCCACGTGTCTTTCGGTGTTGGCTTGTTCAGCCGTCTTGTTCCATGATACATGCTACAATGACGGTGGTCTTAATCTGAATATACTCTGGATGTGTCGCTTTGAATGGCAATATACCGGCAAGGCTGTCTGCGTGTACGACTTAGCTGACACTGCCTGTCCTGGAATGGATTGGCTATGTGTGTGTGTAGGTGTGTATGCATGTGTGAGTGTGTGTGTGATGTGAGAGACCATCTGTGTGTGTTTGATTTGGGATCAGTCCTGCTCATCTAGGGTCTAATACCATAATCCCAAAATCACTGAGTCATAGCTCACACATACACACACACACACACACACACACACACACACACGCACGCACACACACACACACACATCCTTGCATGTGTGAATTCTGCTGTGACCCGATTCTGCTGAAATGGGACACAAAGCTCCTTTTGCGTGATCAGATAACCGTTTACGTTTAAAAACACAGAAGTTAATGAGCTAACAGTAGAAAAACTACAGGAGGAAATTCCTGCTGGTCCTTTTTCTTACAGTTTATTGTATGAACACAACCCATAAACCCATAAAAATCCCATAAACCCCAATCCTATGTCACACACACAAACACACGCACAAACAAAAACACATGCATACACACGCACACACACACAGAAACACCCACACACAGACACACAGACACCACAAGCACACTTAAAAGACAGACGAGTGCAGGGTGTTTATACAACTTATTTAAAATGGGATCAGGACAGACCCTTTGTAGAGTTTCAAACATGTGTTTATCAACCTCAGTCTTTAAAAGGCAGCTTGGCTCAATGCTTTGACGTGCTAAAACTTTATTACAAGGGAGTGCAGCAGAAGCACAGCACAGATAAAACACAAACACACGCACACACAAACACACACACACACACACACAAACACACTTCCAGCCACTTGGCAGTTAGAAATTGTAAGCTAAAGTGCATATCTGTGTCTGTGCACAACCTCGTCATGTGTTTTAAGTCTATAAGATGTATGTGTGGCGCTCTTTTGTGTTTGGAAATACTCAAGAGTTTCTGCATATTTTGACAGACATACAGACAGACAGACAGACAGACGGGGCTCCAGTACAGACAGGGCTGGAGGGGCTGCTAACACATGGTCTGCCCAGATAAGGCTCATCTGTTTGGGCTTGGCCTCCCACTACCTCCGTCTCTCCACACTGGAGCTGCCAGTTTCTCCGCCTTGGGTCTTTTCTGAGTCGAGGTGGGTGAGTGCGCTTCAAAACGCACACCGAGAACAGGATGAGACTCTTTTTTAAGATGGGCACGTCATGAAAAGGGAGCAGCTCATAAACGATTAATCAAGCATGAGCCCGATTTATCTACGCAAAGATTATAAACGGTCAGGTGAGAGATGACATCAGCTGTTTTGTGGGTAAACCAGCGGAAGAAAAACAGGTTTGGTTAAATCCAGAGGATGATTATTTTTTATAGCTGATGCATCAATGAAGAAACCTTTGTTCCATGGATGGGAATGAAACATATCCTGGGACTAGTCCATCACAGAATCTTCATTCCACCACCACAAAACCAACCACCTCCCGCCTGCACTACTGCAATGGAGTCTTGTCTGGGGTTCCAACCCAAGCCCTAGATGTGCAGAACCCAGCTGCACATTACCCCAACCCTCATCCACCTTTGGATTGAGTACAAGATCCTCTTCACCTACAAATCCCTTCATGCCTTTTGCCCCACAGAACCTCCCTGAGCCAGAGTCAGAAAGCAGAGAGGGTGACCATACAGAGTTCTCACCAGCAAAAATGTCCTCACTCAGCGAGATACAGGCAAGAGATCGAGAGCGACTCAGCTGTATCTTACCCTCAATGCTGGAGAGTATAACCCTGGAGTGATCGTAGGCGATGACATTGGCGTAGCGGTTCTTTGGTTTATTGACCTCCAGGTTGGAGTTCTCCCACGTGAACTGCTGACTGGGATCGATGGACTGCAAGAGGTAAAAAGTCAGGAGAATGACAAAAGATCAACAGAAAAAAAACAGCTCATGAAGGCAGAACACTTGTATACATACGTTAAACCGCCCACTTATGTAGCTCAAAGGTCATAACAGCATGTGGCGTGTCAGTTATTATAGTTATAGTAATATGAAAAATAGTTATTGGCTGTTCATTGTTCTAACCCAAAAACATTTTTACCTTGAAATTATCGAATACATTGTTCTTAAGTATCGTCGTTTCAAATAATACAACTGCTGTTTGGCACATTCAGACTCTCCAACCGGATCATGCATTCACTCTAAGCATCATCATCATCTTCATCAGCAAAAAAGGACAACTGTATGTTTTTGAAGAGAAAAACACGCGACTAGATAACGAGATAACGAGATTAACGAGATTTGTAGCCATGGACATTTTGTGTTCATTTAATTTAATACTTTTTCTTTTAATAAATATTAAATACAAAATAGACAGAGCTATGATTTCCATGACTGTATATATGACAATAAAATTAATTGAACAAGATGATCGTCCATTTGCAAGAGAACGTCAGCGAGATCAATTTAGAAAAAAGAAAAAGAAAAAAGTAGTCCCCGCGGAGGAGAAATGATGGCAGAGCTGGACCAACGCATGAAGCTCCTGGAGGGTAATTACAGCGTAACCACCGCTGTGAGCTGGGAGAGGTAGACATGAGGTCATAATGGGTCTGTCAATGGAGAGGGACGAAGGGGAGCGAGCCAGAGCAATTTAACAATTCCGAATATTTTACGATACATAATTATGGTTTGGTTTGGGAAAAAAACTGGACAGGATTGGTACTGGACGGGTCCGTGCATGTGTGTGTGTCAAGTTCTCCTGCCCAAAATCACGTGTGTCTGATTATTATACCACAATTATTTCTGCTCCCTCTCTCTCTCTCTCTCTCTCTCTCTCTCACTCCCTTAATCCCTCCACCATCCGTCTCTCTCGTTCCCTTGTTAAGGGTTCAGGGGCCGACAAAGTACACAGTCATGCAGAGAGAATGTGAGGCTCAACAGTGGTTAAAAGACACACCACAATTACACACAGCCTCTTCCTCACTGTCTCTTCCACCCTCCGTTATCCTTCCTCCCAACGCCTTCATGGGTAAAACATCCTCGCACTGCTTTCCTACACTTTGCGAAACATGCTCTCGTCTTTTCTCTCGATGCCTGCATCCTAGTTCCACACAATTTGTCCCTCTTCTGTGGTATCCAATTAAAGCATTGTGTCTCCTTCAGCCAGAGGCCATCACTCTAAACAGCTTCTTCTTTTCTTTTTTTGCAAAGGAAAAGAAAACATTTTACTCCTTTAATTGCTCTCTGTGGAGCTCATCTCAGCGCTCGCACTGTGTGCCACACAACCAGCATGATGGGGAAACTCTACTGATGTATTTTCTCCTTCTTGCCATAGTTAAGCACACAAACGTCAGGCACATCGTTATCCCCATGTAGATGTCTTTTTTTTTTTTTTTGATTCCAAAATAAATGTCTTGCAAGTTGGAGGAAACTAATAAAAAAAAAAAAAAGAAGTCTCTTTTTTCTTTTTTTTAAAACCGAGAACTCTTCCCATCTCATGGCGAGTCTGACGAGGCAAGATCTTTACTATCTCTGGTTCGCCTCCTTCGCCGCCAGAGCGTAAAAATGAGGGCTTGATAACCATCTGGCCGTAAGCAAACTCTCTTTGAACTTGCAGTTTCAATTATCCGCCTTATATTTGTGTAGATAACAAGAAGACAGTAGATAGATAGAGAGAGAGAGAGAGAGAGAGAGAGTGAGAGTAAAGTGTGCCTTATCTCCATTCAGTGAAAATGAATCCAAATGCAACTGAACCGTAAAGACCATGTGAGACTCCATCTGCAGCGCTCACCAGTGAAGTCGAAACCGATTAAGTAAAGAGTGATGAGTCGGCAATAAATACGTGAGTGTCAGCTTCAAAACCACATGAATTTCCCAAGTTTGAGATTTTCTTCAGGAACAGATAATCAGCATTCCTACCTCGTACTCTTGGGAGAACTTGAGATTGTCATTTGCCTTCAGGCGCTCAATGTGATCCACCAGCTCAGAGATGGCGACGGGCGGGTGACTTGCCATGCCTGTCGAGCAGAGAAATGGAAAAGGAGGTCATTTCTGTACACGCGCTAACTTTTTGGGAGGAAAGTATTCAGGATTCTAGTGGAGGTGTTGCTTAATGTTCTACCCGGAGTCAGTACAGGGAACAAATGGAAGTGTTTTTATTGTTAAGAGACAAAAAACCCCCCCAAAAAAAACGATGAGCATGTTGTTAAAGTGACTGAGGCACAGTAACGTATTTGTCAGAGTCAACGCAAACTGCTGGCGAAGATAAAAACAGAATATGACGCAGCCCGTTAAGAATTTAGCATGAATTATTTGGCAGGGTGGGAAGGTTTAAAGGAGTATTCCAGAGGTATGCTGATGGAATGTTGTCAATTCAAGCAGCTTCATCCTATATGGGATGGAAGGGTTAGCGAGAAAGAAAGAAAGAGAGAGAGTAGGAAAGAGAGAAAGCAAGAAAGAACGGATAACAGTGTGAACAGAAAGAAGAGAAGATCTATTGCCAACTAAGACCAACTGACTTGACAAACGTCGATAACCGCGGTACACTGATACACGGTAGGCTGGAAAAGGCAAACAACACCACGGTTATAAATAAAAGGAATAGTTTCTAAATAGCATAAACTACACATGGCGTTTTTGTGCACAGGTGCAATTAGTTCACCTGGGGTCTGGAAGTTGATTCTGCGTAGCTCCACAGGATCAGTGGGATGGTGGGACGACATTGCTTTGCTGCAGGGGAAACTGGCCTTCCTGCCCTCCGCCTCGGCTCTTTTCCTGGAATAATCCACATGCAGCGTAAGCGTCCACCTCAAAGAGAAACACTGAATTCTCGGCATTCGCAGCGATAGCCGTCATTTTCAGGGAAACGGGATGTGGGATGTGTTTTTTTTCTCATTGAAACAGTTTGATTGCTGGACTTTGAATCCTGGCCTGTATCAACAGTCACCCAGACGCAGCTGCAGCGACGCAGCGCGCAATGGGATTCCGTTTCATTGGGAGGAAACGTGGCGGGCGACTCCAGCACTCCAGAGATTTTTTTCAGCTTTCTAAGAAGACTGAAAAAGTCTCTGCTCATATGTAATTTTTTTTTTTCTACTGAAATACACAGAGGGAAAATTTGACTGAAGAAAGTCACCTTGTCTGGCAAACATGCAGAAAAGAAATCTACTGCCACCCACTATTTAGCAGTGGATACGAGGTGAGGTATCAGTTTTCTTCAGCGGGGGGGGGAAATGTCTGTATGTCTGTAAAATTCTAATGGCTTGACATTAATGTCAGAGGGCGCAGTGTTACCGACTGGTTACACATCACTACGCATTTTTTACAGATTGATATCTGTGTGTTAAAGAAAATCTTCTTTACCATTTTATCACATTCTCCCGACACAGTTTTGGCACACTAATCTTGTAAAAACTACATTTTTAGACTGATTCTTTCTTGTCTAGCTGTAAAGCCATTGCCGGGAACAAACTGGTGTTTTTGATTGCATGCCCTCTATCTTCATGAGATGCTCTGGATTAATCGCAAACTGCAAGCTTGCGATTTAGCCAGTGCGCTCGTTTCATGTTATTGTGCAGTTGTCAAAGAAACATCAGTATAATCTTGACTCTACTGGGATATCTTTTATCTGCAGCACTCTTTGACAAGGCTCTGCAAGGGAATGCACCTGTAGGACAGAGGAAATGTTAATGCGTAGTGTTTGTTTACCTGTCAGGTTTGCTGGATCCAGACAGCGAGAGGCGCAGATAAAAGACAGGATGAATAACGTTAGTGTTCAATCAACATCCATGAGGGACTGAAGCAATGCTGAACCCAACATTCTATCCATCACATTAAAACCAATCAGTCTGTTATTACAATGTTAAATATGCTAAATGGTAGCTCAGATAGAAACACTCGTAATCAGCAAATGGAAATCTGAAAGACTAAAACTCACAACTACGGTGTACACCGATGATCTCTCACCGCACCCCCTCACTATAGGTGGGTTTACATGGACAGCCTCATTCGGTATAGAAGCCCGATCAGAAACAAAACGCTGCATGTGGTCTAATTCTTTTCAGAAAGACATCCGATGTATTTAAACAGTGTTTCGTAAAGCCGGGCCGTGCTACTCACGGGTACGATGCCTGCATTTAACCGTGAGAACCACAGCACAGAGTTTGTTTTTAATACAAACGCTAAATAAAGTGAAGTGGGAAAGTACGAAGTAATGAACCTCAAAACACGTCCAAGAAAAACCGCCTTTAGCCGCGACAGACCGACGCTGGTAAAAACAGAGGAGAATGAATGAATCGAAGACGTCTGTCCGCGGCGTGGAGCTGGGTTTTCAGGTTGAAGCGCGTGATGAGGAGTTTCCGCTTTGTTTTGAAACTCTCTGGTGAGTTTACCAAACAACACGGCCTCAGTAATAACTTAATGTTTACTAACGTCGTAATGATGCAACGTTAGTCAGAGCGAAACCATACAGAGGCACCCATGAGGCTTCGATGTCGCCTTTTCCTTTCTC
This sequence comes from Lophius piscatorius, assembly GCA_009660295.1. Taxonomy (NCBI): domain Eukaryota; kingdom Metazoa; phylum Chordata; class Actinopteri; order Lophiiformes; family Lophiidae; genus Lophius; species Lophius piscatorius. The sequence goes on from VRLP01000256.1 coordinate 17,355, forward strand.
CTACCCTCGTGTCGCCTTTAGGCTACAGGACTAAACCTGAGTTATTATCAAGCTGTTTCTTCATTAAAAGCATCAGAACACAAAATCTGCCCTGATCACAAGGTAGACGGACGCTTTGTGATAAAACTCATCTGTTGGTCTCTTTAGCTCTCGTCACTCAGCTGTTGACAGCTCTTCTGATTGATGTGGCGACGCATGTAAAAACCATTTCCAATTGGATCACTGCTCATGACAATCAGTCAAACAGGAATATTCTTTCAGAAGATAAGTGTCCTTGTAAACCCAGCTACTGAGACTAGAAGGATAACATTCTGGAAAAAGAGCAACTCAGCCACAAGTGCGACAATAATGGCTGTGGATCAGCACAAAGTTTCTCTCCAGGGCTCGTGAACATTATTACCATCAAGGTTAATCGTTTCACAATGCCACATCCACAAAAATTATTCATGTGCATTAACACAGCTGCAGCAGAAGAGATGATTATCAAGAATGATGATAATGGGTCAAGTGTTATCCGTTATTACTCCCCGATCTGTTACAGTAGCTTCACTCTCTGTTTTTTGTACTTAGAACACGGTGCTATAAAGAAACTATTTCTATGTCATAGAGCTTATCTCGTTTTGATTCCCATCCTTACAACAATCCAGTTCTTTTTGTACCTCCATCATACTGTCCTTACCTCTTGAAGAGGAGAATAGCGATGACAATGCATACGATAAAGATGACAGCCAGCACAGGGCCCACCACCCATAAAAGACCCTCTTCCTCGTCAACAATCGGCTGAGGATCCACATCCGATGAGACCATCGGATCAGAATATGGGCTAGTGGCAAACATAGTCTGAAAACGAGATGAGAGATTAAACATTTTCACATACAAGCTGGACAGGAACCTTTAGCCGTTTGAACTGGGTTATTTTTAACTCACATTGTCGGAGAGGTCCAGAAGCGCCAGTACGAAGAAAACATACTCCTGTCCGTTCTGCATTGGACGGTTGCGGAAGTCGCCATAGTTTCGCCCGTCACCTAGTGTGAACTCCAGCGGGAGGGTCTTGAAGTGAGCAGTGACGTAAGCTCTGGGTTCTGATTGTCCAGCCTGCCTGCGTATGCGGAGCGCCCGGCTGACACTGGTCCTGTTGATCTCCTTCAGGAGCTGAAAGGGAATCAAAGATGAAGTTAACATAAGAACATAGGAGAGGGTGAAATGTAGAGGAAATAGAGAATTAAAACCAAGATTTGAAGAGGAAAGATGAAAAACCAACGCAGAATCCTTCAGGAGTGAAAGAACAATGATATATAGAACAGGATAATCCCAGCACAAATAGAGATCCATCGAAGGAGACTATCCTCCTGCACACTCGGGCCACAGTCAATACTCATCGAATTCTATTATCCTCACCTTTCACACATGCTCCGTCTCAAGTACCTGCTTCACGGTCTGGGACGTCAACTGATATCAGCTGCAGTCATTCAGGTAGCCTCATCCATCCAATCACTGTCACACCTGCATGTTTAGCCCATCACCACCAGCTGCTGTCTTTAAATATGACTCTCTGACTGACAGCAGAGTCATAAGCCGCCACCACCAATATCCAGACTCCAAAGGGGGCCAATCAATGCTTCTGCTCAGAGTAGAGACCCTTCGATCTCAATATCCCCCAGGAGTCTGAGCGCCAAGGACAATTTAATCGACTTCTTATTACTCATCATCTCAACAAATCATTCAACTTTTCTTCATTCTCTGTCTATCCGATTGAAATGTCTTCATCGTTGACCTCATCGCTTCTGCATCTATTCACTGAAAGAGAGGGCACCGGAAAAATTGTAGTGAAACTAATCTCAATCACTTAGATATGCTTTCAGAACAGCGTAATAAGGTACATCTTTAGAAAAAGGATGTAGATAGGAAATGTTAAAAAAGTATTATTTTGACTGAACTCACAATGGATGACATTGTGATTGACCTTTCTATGATACGCCACAAATATTCCATCTGATGCACGAGAACCAATCAACTCAGCACTATTCTTTACCTCTGTCCACAAGAGTTGGAGGTTATGTGATGGGCATGTTTTTATTGTTTTATGTATGTGTATGTCCTATGAAGGGGAACCATTGATTTGATGTGTGGATCTGGTATCATATCCTTGAATCCTACAATGGCAAAGCCATGACCTGTCACACATCCTACTATGGTGATGCCAACGATCGAAGATCTTGATGACAAACATGATGTCTAGATGTGGTATTGCACTGACGGCAGTTTTCCCAACCTTCGAGGTCCGGTCCATTGACTGACTGATTAAAGGCTGGTGACGTTGTGGGGGTGAAACTGGACTCTCTGGAGATGATGTAAGAGAGGAGGATGCTGGGTAAGCTGCACAGCATCCTGGACAAGGTTTCACGCCCCCTCCATGACGTGCTGGCCCAGCATCAAAAGCACCCCGAGCAAGAGAATGATACCACCAAAGTGCAAAACAGAGCGCCACAGGAGATCCTTCCTGCCTGCGGCCATCAAACTTCAAAACTGGACAACTTGAATTTCATCCGGAGTCAAAACTGTTTTTTTGGGCTTTAATTATTAATTACCTACTGCACATTACGTGCTGCACCTTCCAAACGCATATTGGACACTTTTCACATGCACATGTCTATTTGCACTAATATTGTAATAGTTTAGTGATATTAGTCTTATTTTTTAATATTATTATGGGAATACAAGACTTGATATTATTCTAAGATATTCTCACATTCCTTTATTTTTGTTTATATATTTTTTTCTTATTTCTTATTCATACTCTCTCTTTCACTCTACAACCAAATTCAGCATCGTGTCAGATGCCAAAAGCATCATTGCTAGCAACGCCCTGCTAGCAACTTGTTGGATAAGACACATTGTAGAAACAATTTGATTTACAAATCTCTAGCATTATTACTTGATAAATGACATAATTAATGCAAAATGTATACATTTGGATCACCAGATCCAGACTAGTACTTGGATCCAGATCATACCTTGAAAAGTCTTGTCTTCTGAATGACTAACCTCATCAAGGTTCATCTGGTCAGGTTCTTCCCAGGGGTTCAGGAACTTTCCTCGCTGCTTCTTCAGCGGCACCACCACCACATAAAACCCCCTGAAAGACAGCGTGCACCGGGTTTAGCGTTCAGGAGTTCTGCTATGGAGTAGCCATTTTTCTTCTGTTTCAGTCCCTAGAGAAATGTCAGTGTCTGGCATTTATGGTAATTTCAACATTTTTTTACGCTGGGAGACAGACGGATAGCTCGATAAAATCTGTGTGCTACGTGACGCTTAGCTTACCAGACAGACGGAACGAAAGTGAGAGAAGCCCACGTGCGCTTCGTTCTATTCTTAAGTTATCTTGCAAAAAAATGCAGGTGAGTGACTTTTTCTAGCAGTTTGGTTTGTATTAGACGTGTAAGAGGATTGCCTATGTGATAAAGTTACGTTATAAGTTTACACATCGTGTTTTAAGGCAGGTGTGAAGCTAGTTGGAGAGGCTAGCTAGAGTGGTGCACTGATAAATTAGCGAGATAGCTAACTGCTCAGAAAAGCTACACATAACCAGGCGAACTGATGCTTTTTTTCCTTTTCATCTTTCAACAGCCATGAAGGCTATTGAATACTTTTTTTTTGCGAAAAGGAAAGTGTCAGAAATATGAAGAGGGCCAGGGAAGGAAAAATATTACCTGTGTTTTTTTTTATAATTATCATTGTCACTAATTTCCTCAGCCAGCAGATGAGATTCAGATTAGATTACAGTTTGTGCTGTAGTCTCAGACCAAAAGCAAGTAAACTAGTAGAGGCTGAAGATTAACAATGTGATATCTATGCCTGTACTTTTGGTTACAAAAATGCAGAGACACTTAATCAGGTTTGTGCTTCATTTAACTTGTTGTGGAAACTCTCTTGCCAGAATTATTAACTCGCAACTCAAAATCCCTCCTGATGAACCGCTGAATAAAAAGCAGAAGCAGGAGGGAAAGGAAATTGGAAAAAAAAAAAACGACCTCAGTCTGCAGAAAAATGCACTTAGCTCCAACTTAACTGGAGCAGATTCTGTTCAGGTTCTGACAAATTGACGGTCATTACATTACACCAAGTGTTTCACTCTTGTTCTCCTCACTCTTCCGCTCTAACTACCTGACTCTGGCTGTTGTCTGCACAGTTGGTAGCTGCACGGTCACCATGCCGTCAGCGTTGGTCTTTCCCACCACTGTGGGTTTGGTCTTGAGGATGTCCGGAGCAGTGGTGGCCGTCACACGGTGCTGCAGACCCCCGGCGCTGTTGGCTCGGTTGGTGAGCAGAAAGGAGTACTGGGTGTCGGGCTCCAAGCCCGTGATTAGCTTCTGGGTCTGCTTGCCATCCACTTCCACAGACTGGCCCTTTCCATACAGGATCTGGACATGGGGTCGGTTGAGAAAAGTTGAGAGCATACTACATAAATTACTACATACTACATACTACATACTACATACTACATACTACATACTACATGAGGGCCTATTAAAAAGTATTGGATTGGATTATCTAAATCTCTTAAATAAGAGAAAACGACCCATGGTTCCTTTGATGTTTAAAAAACAATAAAAAATAACTTTCTGTTTCTTCCCATAATGATGTATGTCAATCACCTTCTGGCTCACCTCTTCTGGAATTTCTGTTGATTTTGGATAGTGTGCTACTAGTGAGACCTAGGGAGCTTACTTAATGCTTCTGAAAATTCTGCATTTAAGTGATGATTTGACAAGGCCTGGCTGTATTTGATACATCTAAAAACAATTATTGACGCTGTTGAGTTGTTTTTTAGATGCTGTGCAGGTAATTTAGGACAACCATTTAACCTTGCAAAATAAATGGAGTAAAATGAAACACAAAACACCCATTTTTTGGGACTCAAACTTAACTTTAGACTCAAACTTTAGGCTTTTTGTCTTTCTATATAAGACGGTTTATTCTCTGTATTCCATTACAACTTTGCCTCCTATTCTGTTTATGTTTTGCTTTATTGTTATTATTATTTCTTAACATTCTATATTGTAAGTTCATATTTCTGTATTAATGATAATAAATCTGATTCTGATTGAATTTTTCACTTCCTCTCTCAGGCTGCATTCCTTTAATCTTTTGCTGGAATATCCAACACAGTTTAAATTAGATACATAGTAATGTAAATTTTAGAACTATATATAATAAAGCATAGATAAATACCCACAGCACTTTGCATAATCATATGCTTCAAAGGCTTAAGCACACAAATAGAGCACAGGGTCTTAATTTGCCTTGACAGACACTTGGTCTTTCTATCAAAAATGCATACCCTTTAATTTTTGGTATAATTGATTCTATTCTCTTCATGATTTTGCTTGTGTCTTTGCCGTGGCTGCTGTTGTGTGCGCTCCCTCTACTTGTTTTTATATTAAATTCTTCCAGCAGCTGAGGCGGCATTAAATGACTGGATGGCTTTGTCAAGATAATTGAACAGAAGCATTGAATTAAACGAACAGCATAATAACACAAAGAGAAAACAAAGGCAAGTAAGAGTAGTAAATCAAATCATAAATTACCTGAACTTACAGTTTTCAATTACTACGCTACAGATAATTAGCATATATTTCATTTCAATTTGTTTCAACACCATTTGAGAACTGGTGTATTAGAATAATTTCATCAGACTTAAATTTACATCTGATCAAATGAAAATCTGCTCACGGTAAATGGCTGGGCTGGGTTCTTGTCTCGAATCTCCCAAGACAACAGCACCGAGTTCTTCATGGCAGCCTTCACTCTGAAGTTGGTGGCAAAAACTAATGCAGAAAAATAAATATGAATTAATTTAACCGACCAATGTCAATATGATTCCGGTCTTACTTAATCTCTCAGCCGAAGGAAGAGTAATGGCTTTACCTCCAGGACAATCTCTCGCGCCAGAGTTTAATAGCTGCTCTGAGCAGAACCCACTGAGTGTGACTGGACAGAGAAACTCAACCAAGAACCGGGAATCTTACCTCGTTTTTGGGAAAAGGAGGTTTGCTCTAAGACTACAGTGACAAGACAACGGAAAACGACACTTAGGATGTTGTCAACAGTTATGTCTGCATGTGGGACTTAGTTTGCACAAGATCTGTGCACATGTGTTGTGAGGAGGCATGTGTTGCATCCTGAACGATGAGGATGGGGGGTTAGGAAGTGAGTGTGAGTCCTACCTTGGTCCAGCCGTTGCGTCCTAAACTGGACGCTTGGGCTGTATGGGCCAGCCCCGACAGCTGTGAATGCACACATCCTGACTTCATACACAGTATCCTCACTCAGACCCTCCAACAAGACACTCAGCTCCAGAGCGGGCACCACAATTTCTGAGGCATTCCCGCGACTGTTTATATCCTTGTACAGCACCGAGTACTGCACAATTTTCCCATTTTGTTCAATTAGCGGTACTGATTTCCATGTCAGACGGAGGGAAGTGGCGGAAGCCTCTTCCGAGATAACATTCTCTGGGTATCCGCTTGGTGCATCCTCTGGAGTATTCACCTCCTTTACAACCTCCTCTCCGTAGCCCATTTTGTTACGGGCAGAGAGTTTGAACACGTAGTTGGCTCCCTTGTGCATATCTTGAGCAGTGTAGCGGTTCTCCTTGGCTGGGAACTCCACCACAGTGAAGGGAAGGACGTCAACACGGCCGAAGGTGAGGCGGTATCCCAGGAGTGGCGTGGGCGGGTTGGGTGATGGGTACCACTGAAGCAGAGCAGTCCCTGAATCAGCGGCACTCACCATGAGTTTGGGTTTTTCAGGCACTAGAAGGAGGGAAATGGAGAGAGCAGGAGAAAGAGAGAATGATGATAAGTTAATTGGAGGGTAATTGAAAAGGAATATTTTCACTGCCTAGATTAAAACTGCAAAATATGATTGATGAGGAGCCGGGCGATGGCTACTTGCCGCCATAGCTAGGTGAGACGGAGTGAGGCTTAAAGCAATCACGGACGTAATGGCCTCTAATGATCGTTAACGGTGCTTTAGTCTGAAAGATCATTACGAGCTATGTGTGGTTGTGCGTGTGTTCTTGCAGCTCTGTGTCTCTCTGTATGTTTGTGTGAGAGTGTGAAGACATGCTTACATGGCAGAGCGGAACAGACAGTAACAGGTTTACTGCGAGCACCATCACCCTTGGCAGTGTAAGCCCCCACTGATACAGAGTAGGACGTGTCTGCCTTCAGGTCTCCAATGACCAACTCCTGCAAAAGACACAAAAAGCACTTTCAAATTGTGTTTATGTGTTTCCTCAGGAGATGAGAATGGCTTCATGACAAAAAAACGGGTTAAGCCGGTCAAGAAACAGGCAAATCCAGCAAAACTTTGGTACAATTCAACCATTAATATGTTTTATTACGACACATTTTTCTTCTCAAGTCATTAAAGTTCCTTTAAGTCTTGGCAGGAGGAATGAACAAATGTCTTTAAATGATCTATTTCTTGTTTCCCTATTATTTCTATTATTTGAAACTGTGGAGAATTCAAAGTGGAGAATTCAAAGAGTCGACGGGGTTTTAAGCCTTTGCTCTGGTCTTTGAATATTTTAAAGCAACAATCTAAAAAGTCTCACTCATATTCTCGCTCTGCTTTGTGCCACTACTATCAAATAATGAGCTTGAAGAAAGGTTTACTCACGTATTCAGTCGAGGCACCATATTCCTGGACGACGGGACCGGATGTGGAGAGAAGGAGAAAAACAGAATTCATAATATTTATTTGAATTACCACTTTGGAACTATCAGCAGGAATTTTCAGATATGATGAGATTAATGTACATTATTTATCATGTATTTATCAATTTAGTAATCATCAAAATCTAAAAAGCTTGGTTAAAACGACCAGCTCAATAATCGTGTAAGGGCCAGATTCTATATATTTCATAGAGGCGATTTGAAGATTTGGGAAATACAGTTATTAGCTTATAGAGATAACAACAATAAGTAGCAAGATAACTGCTATCTATACTGAATCATATATATACTATACTGCTATATATATATAAAGTAGCTATCTTGATACCTGCAAGGTAGCAACTATTTTCAGCCTGCACCTTAAATAATAGTAGTAATATCTGTAATTGGTTAGTTTAGCTTAGCATATTCTATAATTAAATTGATATAAAATGCTAAGTAATGCATCTTTGTGGTCCTGTAAGGCGTATTTTGTTAGTGTAGAGCAGAATCAGATGTGGTCATTATTTCTTATGGAAAAATGCATGCCACCTGACTGAACCTGCATATAAAATGAACCAGTGGCAACATGTATATGCTAAAGAGTAATAAAGGTCATAAATAGTCAAATAAATCAATGAATATCCTGAAATCATTTTATTTCTATGTCGAATCTTTTCTTAATTGTTTTAAAATATGCTGGACCAAATCATTTTTCTTTCATATCAGGGTAAATTGAGGGTGTCTAAGATATTAAACAAATAAATATAAGAAATAAAACTTCAAAGAAATCATTTTTCTATCCTTTCTTTTTCTTAGTGAGGACATTAAGGGGTTAAATGAAAACCTGCTGGATATCTTACATCAGCAGCAGACTTTCCATTAGGGTTAGTAACGTAAACAGCTCCTAGTTAGCATGTTAGCTTGTTTTAACTAGCAGGCTAGCATCGGCTTCTGTTGCCTGTTGGCTAGCAGCTTGCTAACACGATTCAACCAAATTGATGGATATATTATAATGATTTCTATTGTAATCAAATATTGAACTATCGATCTAGAAAGAATAAAAAAGTTTGCATACATAGTTGGGGGGTCCCTAACATTTTATCATAACGAGTTAGAGAGACCCTTACCTGAGAGTCCTCTATGAGGATGTCCTTGATGAAGGGCTGACCCTGGGGTTCTCCATAGTTCATCCTCACATAATGGACTTGGTACCCTCGGATCTGACCGTGCTGCCGTTCGGGTGCTGGTGCTCGCCATTTCACCCTAACAGCTGAGGCGTTCACAGTCTCTGCCTCCACGCCTCGCGGAGGACCACTCGGAACTAAAAATGCATTTTGGAATAGAGGTCAAGGGTCACAGATGATGGGCACTCAAACGTCTCAAGAAAAGGCCTTTGGTGTCTACACAAAAACGCATTGGTCTTTAGGGGCAGGAAAAACCTGAAAAACCTGGAAAAATACAAGCCTCTAAAAAGTAGAAAACTGGTCTGATGTCTGGAAAAAAGTCAAAAAGTCAAAAAAAAAAATGAAAGCGTCGAGGCAAACATGGAGGAAAAAAGCAGTGGAGGATAAGAAGCAAATGTGTAGAAAGATAAGAATGGCAGATATCAAAAAAAATAAAAATGTGTTGCCATGGGCAGATAAACAGTGGCAGGCAGTCAAAGAGAAAAATTCTGTTAGGAAAAACCTCTCTCATGCTGCCAAAGCTACACTTTCTCCAAAAAGACACACTCATTGGCTGTATTTGCATGACTGAATGCGTGTTAGAGAAGTGAAAGGATAAAAAACATCCAGCTCTCATACTTAAGCGCTCTACAGAAAGCTGAAGGAGGTACGGGTCCTTCAGAAAGGATATAAAAACATTTCCTGAAAATATTACAAATGTAATTTGACAATAAAAAAAAACATGGGTTTATGTTAGTTTTAAGATATTCAAGTCATTGTCCAAGGGCTGGAGGGGAAGAGGAGTTAGAAAGGGAGACGGGTTTGACAGGAAAGGTTTGGAAAAAGCTAAGGAAGAACTAAAGCCAAAGGGTTCAGCGTGGGGTTGGTAGAGGAGCATATAGAAGGGGATCCCAACCATCCCTTTCCCACAAAAACAGGGGACATTAAAAGAAGAAAGGGGAAAAATAGAAAAAAGTTGCCGGTAAAAATGTAACAAAAATGGTATCTGGAGGAAAAAAGGTTGTTGTTGACAAGAAAGAGGCGTTATGGGGGAGGAGAAGGAGGAGATCCTGGCATGTTAGGGGGTTTCTGGCAGTAATGAGGGAGTAAAGGAGAGGTTTTAAAAACACTGGAGGGTCTGACGGTGTTTCTTAAATGCATTATCCCATTAGATTGCAGCTCATGGACCGATAAAATGCCTTTACCGGCCCGTGAAACATCAGTTTGGGTTGATTTGGGCCCATTAGTGCTATGTTAGTGGGGTAGCCGTTGTTAGTGGGACAGACCATCCAAAAAACAGGCAGGGGGTAGGTTTGGGAACATACCATCTTCCTCGGTGCGGACAAGCAGCTGTAAACTTTCTGGTCCGTCCCCTGCTTCTGTCTGCGCCCGGATGGTTACGCCGTACTCAGTCCACTTCATGAGGTTTTCCAGGAGATACTGAGAACTTTGTGCAGGAATTCCATCAATTCTTTTGGAGATCCTGTTGCCCTCGGTAGTCGAGTACTGGATGGAGTATCCTGTAATGACGCCGTTCTGAAACTCCGGTGGAGGTGGAGCCCAACTTACCAGGACGCTGGTAGAACTGGGACCGGTGCATGTGATGTCCTGGGGAGGTGCCGAGGGAACTGATTGGCCGGTATTTGGCGAAGCACGGCGGGGTTGTCGGGGTAAATGTTGTTTAGTTGTGTTTGGTCGTGTGTGCAGTTGTTATCGGTGGGTGGGGGGGTGAGGAAATAAGGAGGTGCCATGAAGGAATGGGGGTGAAATTGAGCAGATGAGAGACAGGGAACAAAAGACAAAAGAAACATAAAATGAAAACAAAACACTGGAGAACAGAAGTTCTTACGAAAAAATGAACCTGCGACTAGAAGCAAGGTGGCAGAACAGAGATACCGGGTAATGAGCATCGAAATTATGTTTGTTTGAAATGCTTGATTAATGAAAACGAGTGAATGACTTCAAAGAGATGCGACATAAAAACACAGACTCCTGTTTAACACACAAACATACCTGCCCACTTACTTGTAGTGTCGGCCCACCCAAGCCTCTGGGATCCGTGACGGAGTTCATCTCCATCTACAAACCTCTGGCTTCTTACCTTGTCTGACCTGATTCTCTGACCGACCTCAGATTGGCAGTCAATAAACTAGATACCTTATCCATAAGTTGATTTGGGTACTAAACATATTGTTTTAAAAACAACGTGTCCAGTTAAGTTATTTCTATAATAAATGAGATATTTATTGAAATATCAAGTCTGAGGTCAGTTAAGGTCTTGATTCATGACAGCCTGTTTTTGACAACGCAAACCAACGGGTCACAGAGTTGAGTTCAAATGCAATTTGTGAGTTTAAAATAGAACTAATTCATTCGACAGTTCATATGTTTATAACTCAGTTTTTCTGATTTTTGCGTTGTCAAAACAGAAGTCGACCTGTTGCTCTCACTCTCCCTCGAACACATGCACTCACTCACACACGCACACAAACACGTGCACACACACACACTCGCAGCAGGATGTGTGGTTGGACCTACGCGTCTGCGGCGTGTCAATCGACACTTCGTTGGTATACGCCCCGATTCCATGCTTGCTCTTGGCCGCCAGTTGGAAAGTGTAGGAGGAGAAAGGCTTCAGATTCTTCAGCAGGTAGGAGGAGGTAGGCTCAAAGCTCACTTTTTTCTGAAAGGACATGAGTACATTGCATTTTCAGTAAAAAAAAAAACAGAAACAAAAGAAAACGTTTGATAATCCACAGTGTTTTAAAAAAAGTCTCCCTTTAAAAGACTAACCGAGTAAGCTTTAAAAAAAAAAAAATGATTGTAATTATTAAATTTTTTTATAGCTCTTTATCTAAACAAACCAAGGATAGATCCTTGTGGCAGGCCCACTCCATCCATCCACACATTCTTTACCTCCTCTGTATCGTCCGCTCTTCTATAGACCAGCTCATATCCTGTGATCTGGTTGTCGGGGCCACCCTGAGGCGGCGCCACCCAGGACAATAAGATACTGGTCTCAGACTTGGCCTCGCCCTTGAATTCTGAAGGTTGGGATGGAACTACAATGTCGAGGAAAAAAACAGCATTGATAAAACTATAAGTATACTATATTTAATTTGTTATTCTTTCTATTATTATTTGTTGGAATTAAAAATAGTATAATTGTTGAACACATAAGGGTGCCCTATAAAACTGGTCTATCAGTATTCATCAGTATATATCAGTATATAGAGTGATATGTGAATATTCACATATCTGATATTCAGGAATACTTCATGAATTGAGCTTTGGTTGCCTCACAGCGAGATGGTTTGGGGTTCAGATCACCTTCTATCCGATCTTTCTGTGCGTGTTTTTGCACGTTTTACTGGTGATTGCATGGGTTCTCTCCGTCAACTCCAGCTTCCTCCCACAGTCCAAAATTGTGCAGTAATGGTTAGCAGGCGACTCTAAAATGTGAATGAGACGGTGAATGCTTGTCTGTGTCTATGTGTGGACCATGTGATGAACTGGCGGTTCGTCCAGGGTGTACCCTGGCTCTCGCCCAATGACAGCTGAGATATGCTCCAGCCCCCTTACAGCCCTGAACAGCGATTACAGAAAATGAATGAATGTATCATAACTCACCGCAAAATATAGAAATATACGGCAATACACAACCCTACTGATGCTCTACATGCAAATACCCCGCTTACCTCCAGTCTTGGCTATAATTTGCAGGTCCTGGGACAGGGGTCCATCGCCTACAGAGGTGAAGGCCAGGACTCTGATGTAATAAGTCTTGTTGGGAGTCAAACCCTGGATGGTGATGAAGTTGGCGCTGCGTACCATCTGCTTCTCCCACTTCATGACACAAGCACCCGACACAACAAATGAATACAAGTGACATAAAGATGCACGCTCAGGAATTAGCTGCACAAATGAGTAATTAGTCTAATTAACCATTTAATGTCCTGCCACTTCATTGAACCTCTTTATAATATCACCCAGTGTTTGCATGTATATGCTTAAGAGTTATGGGGGCAAGGAGGGAGCCCATATAAAACACTGATAACATGCAAAGTAATCATTTTTCAAATGGTTTTTTTTTCTTGGTATGGACATTAAAGGGGTTAATCATGGCTTTTAAGGGAGAGGGAGATATTAAAGTATGTGAGGTCTTACTGAACAGAATTATTTAACTTGAAAAAGCCCAAAAAATCAAACGCTTTTCGAAAAAATATTCTTTTCCAAAAGGTTGAGCAAATATTATAAAATCTTTCTGTTTTCCACGAAACACAAAAATTCATTGTTGCTTGAGTTCCTTTTTAAAAAAAAACTATTTTAAAACATGCTTGAGCAACAATTTTTAATTTCTGGAACATTTAGAGTGTCTACGATCAAATAAATTAAACAAAATATGCAAATAAATATTTTTTTCATATTTTTTCTTTCTTGCTGCGGACATTAAAGGCTTTTAATAACAAAGTTAAGCCAAAGGCACAGATGCACACCTGGTTGACTGGCAGATTGCTGTCTGAGGTGTAGTAGACTCTGTAGCCTACCACCTGTCCATTCGGTTCCTCCGGTTCATCCCAGTGGATGATCGCTGTTGTGGTGCTCAGCATACGACCTCTGACCTACAGGGCAAACAAAAAGTACTTTATCAACAACAATGAGCTCAGATGAAATGTACTTTTGTCTCAAACGTCACCGAGAGTATCAGGCAGCCAATCACAAGTTCAGACAAATAATAATACTTTACAAACCATTACAGCAAAGCTTTTGCTTAATGACACCATTCCTCTGAGGAAAGAATGCCTGATTGCTTTATAAATGCAGGCATTTATGAATGTCGGTGAGTCATATCGGACCCTGACCTGCCGAGGAGGAGAGGAGGGGGCCTGCTCAGCTGTGCGAGCCTCTACCAGCTCGCTGGAGGGGCCCTGACCGATGGTGTTAACCGCCGCCACGCGAAAGTCATAGTGTGAGTATGGGCTGAGGCCGCCCACGCTGTAGCGCGTCGTAGCGATGCCGTCAATCTCTTTATAGGGGTCATCGGATCCTTTGGCCCGGTGCTGGAGGGAAGAGAGAGAAAAAAATAAACACTGATCTAGAAGTATATATATACCATATACTATATGTATATATAATTATAAATGTTTAATGAGCTTTCATCGAGCGTTGGTATCCACGACCCTGTACATCATCTGCTTCTGATCGGTGTACGCTCATCAGCCATAACATTATAACTATCTGCTAATGAGTCGGAATTATCATTCAGCAAAACATAATTATTTTCCCTCAAAGCTCTTATGACGCGAGCAGGAAACACGAGTTTTAGTGAGTGTTCGGATCAGTACCAAGATTCGAGATTCAAGATTCAAGATTAACTTTATTGTCATTCAGACTATACAAGGCACTGACAGTAATAGACTAAAAACAATATAAGTATAAAAATTAGCAGTCTGTTCATAAAGTGACTGTGACCAACAACCAAAGTGGGCTGAGGAGGGACAAGCATTGAACAGGATGGAGACAGGGTAACTGACGCTCAAGTCTAGTTGATATGAGTAGGGAGCGAAGGTGAGCTTGTTGTCGGAACCCGCAGAAAAGTTACTGTAGCACTGACAAAAAAGGTGAAAGAACATCCAGTGCCTTACGGAGCCGAAGATCTACACGGCGTATATTCTTAACATTTCAATCCTGGACTCCAATCCTGAAGTCTTATATTGTTATTATAAGTGTATTTAGATTTTTTTCCAATCCAGAGCAGCTTCAGTCATATAGGATTTGCATCTCAAAAAGCCACAAGCAGAAGCCCCTCCCCCCCCGGTGTCTGATACACACCTGTATGACATAGTAGGAAACAGACTCCGGGTTGCCAGAATCCCACGTGAGCGTAATGCTTGTTGCGGTTCTCTCTGTCACCATCGGGATGCCTGGAGCTTTTGGCAGAGCTGAGAGAGAGGAGAGAGACATTAGAACCCTGTGTGACCTACAAATCATCTGATTGGCTCAGATTCAACCATCACCCAACAACCTCCACCTATACGGTTAAACAAAATGGGAAACTTGTCATTTTATTGAAGAGAATAGCTCTGAATCTATTCTATCTATTCATCTATCTGTACAGTCTATATGTTCTAGTGGAATAAAATCATCTCCAGCTCTGTCTTCTCTCCCGTTAGCGTCCTCCTTAAACAAGCGGATCAACCAACCTTTCACAGAGATCTGCGCCACGGCTTCAATCACACCCAGAGTGGACATGGCCACACAGGTGTAATTGTTGGACTGGCGCACATCAGTCAGTTCCAAAACATTGCGGCCAATGGGCATGTCATCCTCTGGCGTCAGGTCTTCTGCCCCCAGCATCCATTTCACGTATGGCATGGGGGAGCCCACCGCTACACAGGTGATGTTGACGTTCCCCCCTGGCATGATCTCGCTGTCAGCCGGAGGGATGGAGAAGCGAGGAGGGACACGACGCACTGGAGCGGAGACGGCATGGAAAGCAGGGAGGGCAGAAGTTATTCCGTGTTCCATGCAGTAAATGATAGAACAGCGGAAAACAGTCACACTGAAAATTGCGACCGGTTAACTTTACTTTAACCGATATAATGAATTAAAGATCTCCGGCTTTAACAATTAAAATCTCTATTTGGTTCAATATTACAGCGTTTTTTGTTTTTTTTGAAAGTCAACTAACACAATTGACAGTGCCGGGTTATACACGCTGTGTAGTTTTGTCTATTGTTGTCGCACAGGCTGGAATAGGAAGTTTTATGACATTTTAAGAAGACTGCAAGCATCGCCACAAGGCTGCATGGGATATCAAAATGTTTTATTCATAGCCTTTTTTAGGTGGGCTCCATTTAATATTTTATGAGCTGAATCACAACAGATACTCGCAATCAAAAGTCGGCAAACACACACGCACTCACAAAAAAACCAACAACACAGAAAAAAGAAGAAGAGTATATCTCAAAGGAGTAAACGATACAGGCAGGTGTAAACCATCAGAACCTCACGTTATGGAGTCGAGACACGCAAACACGAATGGCCGTTTAATGGAAGGAAATAAAATACTCAAAATAGCCACACATGGAATTGACTGTACCAACCTTCTCGCAGCTCTGTAGAGGGAGTTGGGAGGAGGAGGAGGAGGAGGAAGAGGACGAGGAGAGACAGGAGAGGAATGTGGAAAACAGCAGAGAAAAGGGACACAAAGAAAACAAGTTAGACAAAGGTGGCAACAGGCAGAGGTAGAGCCAGAGAGCAAAGGAGAGACAGGAAGAAATGAGGAGAGCAAAGAGAGAAGACAGAGGCCGTCCAGTCGGCGTGTGGAGGAGAGTCTTCCTCCACCGTCTCCGTAGACTTCCTGTCAAACAGTCAGTGAGCAGCGCTGCAAGCACCGTCAGATGCACCTCACTGACTCTGTGCTTACAGGTATGCCCCAGCATTTGTGTGTGTGTGTGTGTGTGTGTGTGTGTGAGTGCATGCACAAAACTAGGCCTACGCTGTCGTCCCCGACTGCAAGGGTATATCCCCGAAAAGTTCCCAATCCCCTGCGTTATACAAGCAATCCCCCTGATTGAGCTCCTCAAATTAAATGTGAAGTTATGTCAGAAAAACTGTGTTTTTCATGAAGAAAGTTCCCCTAGTGAGTCAAACATGAACTTATATTTGACTCTCTTCCCCATATTTATATATTTATCTTTATTTAATTGTATGTCCGTTTATACGTGTGTACACGTGTGTATAAGTATGTATGTCTAAATACATGTATGTTTGTTTGTTTAATATTTATTTAGTGTGTATTTTGCATATTTTCTATTTCATCCTATTTTCTTAACTACTTCTCTCCCTTTATGAATGTTAGAGCTGCTGTAACACCGGAACTTCCCCACGTTGGGATAAATAAAGTTTGTCCCATTGTACTCTATACAGAGTAAATCACGATATATACAACATAGATCAAACTCCAGTCCGTGTTAGAACTATACAACCGACCTGAGCCCAAATCGTTACAGTTCTTCCTCACACTACAGTCTATGTGGGTATGAAAGTAATCCATCAAATAGTTTTTGAGTTATCGCGTTAACGCGACGGGCGATGGCGATCCCACAACACTCCCGACTTTCCGGGGAATTAAACAGATAGATCTTTGTACGAACATATGCATAATCCCGGTCATGTTTGTGTTTTTAAGTGTATTCAGTCGTGTCTGTGAACTTGTTTCGTATCCCTCAGAGTGATGTCGGAGTCAGAAAAGCATGTTACGCTGTTTAAATCCTTCATTTTTTTCTTCATTTATTTCCTGTGCTGGCAGATATCAGAGCAACAAAGTCCACAGGAATAACAAAAAAATTGTCTTAAACATTTGGCGGGTGTGAGGGCAGATGTGTGTGTGTGTGTGTGTGAGTGTTTGGAAAGAGTCAGCGCCCGAGGAGGGGCGATGCCTGTCAGATTTGTGGAGAAACACAAGTCTTAAACAGGCAATGATTTGCTGAGGTTTAAAGGCTAAGAAGGGAGGGAAGAGAGATAAATAGCCAGAGTGGAGCATCGAGCCCTGCCTGAACTTCGGTAGGGGATCTCTCACATTAAAACCATCCTGTTTTATGGATCTACAGCGAAGAACCATAAAACACAGCAGGGTTAATTGCGTCATATCACATTAATGTGATAGATGTGCGTTCCTTCAGAAAAAAAAAGAAGCTTTCTCCGTCCCAAACGACTCATCCGTTATCCATGTGATCCTCTAATCTTAAGGCTCTAATTAGACTCACAGGATAGGCTGGCTTCTATTCCCCTCTTACCTCTGACGTAGAGGTTAGCCGGGGTGGAATAACGTGTCCCATCGCTGTTGGTGGCGACACACTCATACTTCCCCTGGTCTGACTCCTCGCTCATCTCTATCTGGAGGGCACCTGCATGGATGGGGGGATAGAGAGAGGGAGTCGACCATGGGGAATGAAGAGAAGGAGTCACAGAGAGTATATATGCAGGGAAGAGGTTAGGTTAATCAAGCGAAAGTATAAAGCAACCGTGAAGACACAGTAATAAATACAAGGATAATAATAAATCTGTAGGTGTTTTCTTTTTTTTTCTTTTTTTTGTAAAAAAATCTGCAGGAGTCTGCCAAAAACAAGGGTCAGCGTTCTGATTCAGAGATGGGAAGTACACAAAATTTAAAAAAGAAAAAGAAAAATAGAGCACTGATACAAAGCCTATGAAAACATAGAATGTAAGAAAAAGGAGGAAACAAATCAACCAAGCAACAAAATACGTGGAGAGAGAAATTCAGCCAACAAATACAGTTTTTTTGGTGAGAAAGTTCTGAAAATTAAGACGCAGTTATTGGGAACAAATCATGATTTAGTTTTCAAGGTCACAAAGAGAAAAGAGATTCAAATAAGAGATTCCCCAACCATGTCAGATCCACCGCAGGGGATCGGGAGTGTGATGGGATTTTAAAAGAGCACACCCAGTGAGGAGGTAAAGACATCCACAGGTAAAAAAAGAAAAAAAAGAAAAAAGGAACGACATACGCAAAGCCTTGGAAAGGGACCGTTGCTTTTCTCGTTCCCTGAAAACAGAAAAACTGTCAAAAAACTTCACCCAGAAAGTTTCTTTAAAGATGGTGCGGTAAGGCAAAAAAAGCGCCCATAAAAACTTTATCAAAAAGTGGTTGTTTGGGGCTTTTTCTCGGTAATGAGAGAGAGAAAAGGGAAAGTAATGGTAAAAATCCATGAAGAAATGTGCGTGTTTATGTGTTGTTGTTTGATTTTTCTGAGAACACTCATGTTTGCGAGCATGTCTGAGTCTTTGCCATCTGGACTTTTCAGGCGGAGCGATTAACATCAGAGAGGGAGAACCAACACAGGGTCGTTTGATTGGGCCAATTTAGGAAAAAGGTAGGAGGAGAGGCGTTTCGGTCAACTCCTCCCACACGAAAAAAAAAGAAAAAGGAAAAAAAATTACAAAGAAAAGAAAAAGAAAATCAGGTTTAACCAAAAAAAAAAGAAAAGAAAAAAGAGATGATAGAGTGTTTTTGTCGCCTCAAACTAAACTACGGAGGAATCAACACTGGTCATAAACGCGTCATGCTTTAGACTGAAAACATAGTGGATGGTGTTAAACCGAGGGACACGTGATGATGAGGTGAGGCGAGGAAGGAAGTGAGGAATGTGGGTTTGAGAGTGAACACTGAGGCTGAGATGGAGAAATGAAGGGATTAGGAGAGGATGGAAGACGAGGAGAAGAAGGGCAGGTGATAATAAGGGTGAGTAATGAGTTGTTTGTTCAATTCCAATTCCCTCCTCTTGCACCTACTGCAGATCTGAGGCGCCCGGTGTTTTATCAGTATGGCAGAGTCCTCAGTCTTTTGGACTAAACCCATTCTGATTAATCAACCTGGAGCCACTTTTTTTTTTCAGATCTTGCCAGAAGACAAGTAGGAAGTGGGGGTTGAAAAGGAATCAGGGCCAATGTGTCATGTCGCTCCTCCTGGCAGTCTTACCTCGTATGGGCGTGCCACCTGAGTGGGCAATGAATGCACGAGATTAGAGAGGGAGAAGAAGAAGAAAATGTTAGTACCACGAGAGGAGAAGGGGATCGGGGAGGGAGGGAGGGGGGGAGGGAGGGGAATCAAATTAGAGAGAGATTAGACTCAAACTATAGTTCCTTAGAGTGTGAGAGGAAGACAGAGGCATAGGAGGAAGAGGCAGAGTAAATAAAGACAGAATAAGCCTGAGAAGAGAACCACAGACAGAGTGACAGATTGTGAATAAGCTTCTGTATAAGTGGAGGGGTTCATTGATGTGAGTTCGTTGATTTGAGTTTGTTGATTTGACTTTGTTGATGTGAGTTCATTGATTTGAGTTCATTGATGTGAGTTCATTGATGTGAGTTCATTGATGTGAGTTCGTTGATGTGAGTTCGTTGACTTCCATCAGGGCCAGATGTGGCTCTAAGAATAGGTTGGTGTCTCTACTGCTGCATTCGCCCCGGTCTCTAAACAAGTTAGAGACGGACTGGGACAAAAGCCTTGCTATCCTCTTCATATATCAGTGTTTCCCATACTTTGGCGACCCGCCCAGATAGATGCACACAGAACCGCTGACCAATGGGTACAGCCGGAAACTGCAGATTAATTTGGTCCTTTTATTCTGCTCTCCCTGAAGGTTAGCGTTCACTTCGGCAGATAAACAGTTCTTCAAATGAGACATAAAGGTTTCCAGGTGCAGCCTGAATGTTTGTCGCCTCAAACAAATGCGGAAAAATAATTGGCGCTTGGACCATTAGCTTAATGCTTACATATAATAGGAATTGCCATATACACGCTAACGGAATTAGCGTTGACGGCGCGGCCGCAATCAAACAATAAAGAAGTGTGTACGAAATAAATGAGCACTTCACTTACATTTGTCAGTTTAACTTGAAAGAGTGTTTTTTAATGAGATGCTGCGCTTAATAGCTTTTTAATGATGAGGAGAGGCGAACTACGACGCCTGAAGCTCCCAAACACATTTTTTTTGGGGGGCACAACTTATTGTCTTGTAGGCAGAGACTTTAATAGTTATTTATTAATGCTCATCTATTTTGAAATATGAAATAAGTAGGTGTAAGATATTTATTTTGGGTGTTTAATCATTCACAAATAGAAAATTATTATTATTATTATCAAAAAAATGTTAAATGTGAAATACGATCTTTATTCCTGTTGAGGTAAGATAGAAGATTGTTATTCATTCGCAACAAATGGAGTTAGCAATACCCTTTTTTTTGACTAGCTTATCAGTGAGCCCTTCCGTCACACGCTGTGCTACGCCGCCGACCTCCGCAAGTTAATTCCCAACCTGTGGGAAAGACTGTACATAAATGTATAAATCTACCCTCCAATACTTTTGTATTTCTTTTCTACTTTTAAATCTCCTTTGCAAAATCATATCACAATCCTCAAGCAAAGGCTACAGCTGATTCTGACAGCAGGGAAGTTATCGACAGACGTCATACATCAGCAACAGATATCAAGTTCGTGGGTGAGGTTTAGGATCGGTAGAGAATATCGTCTTTAAAAAGAGGGGGCAGAGCAAAATCAAGGGAAGTACCAAGAAAAGGTGTTTACCGCCGTGACAGGTGTAGGGCTGTAATTACCAATTATTTCCATTACTTTGGTGTTTTCTTGATTATTCAGGTAATCATTTAGCTTATTGTTTCAAAAAACAAAAGGGGGGGGGGAGTATTCTTTAACCCTTTAACGTCCTGCTCATCTGTTTGGTTGAGCTAATTATGAGTCACTATTTTGTATTTGAAAAATGTAACGGAACTGAACTGATTTATTTATTTTTTGGTAGATTAAAGCATACGAGGACTTTTAAACAGAATTATGTAACTTGATACAATTAAAAGGGATAAATTGTTTTCTAATAATACGCCTAATTGACCTAATTAAAATTGACATTCCATCGAAAAATGGAAAAAGTGAATAATTTTACAAGTCAGATTTCTTTATATTTGTCATTTTATGGTAAATTGATGAGGACATTAGAGGGTTTATAAAAGTTTTGGTTTGCCGACCAATAGAAATACGAAAAAGATGCAAATAACACTTTTAAGAAACTGTAACAATAATTATCTTATAGAGACTTA
This sequence comes from Lophius piscatorius, assembly GCA_009660295.1. Lineage (NCBI taxonomy): Eukaryota > Metazoa > Chordata > Actinopteri > Lophiiformes > Lophiidae > Lophius > Lophius piscatorius. Next base: position 38,878 of record VRLP01000256.1, read on the forward strand.
TAGAGGAAAATAACGTAACTATTATTAACGTATAAATCCCGGTTATATTCTCTACAGTCCACCAAAAAAAAGACACTCTGGAAACTACTGACATCACTGACTCAAAGGAAAGTGAAAAAATAAAGGATTTCTACAACTGAGAAAAGTATTGGAGGGTGAGTTTTTTTTTAGCACACCGACTCTCTGACGAGCAGCCGGGTCAAAGTATCGGAATCCTTCAGTGTGGAGACAACGTCTACAAATCCTGAAACCTTTCCTTGCAGACGCTTCACCTCACAGCCGTCTTGAATGGACGGCCTATTGACTGGTAACTCGATACAGAAGAGCGGAAAGAGTAAGTGGGTGAGTGAATGACAGAGTGAGTGGGTGAGGGAAAGAGTAATCGAGTAAGTAAAGGAGAAGTAAATAGGTGAGTGTGAGGAGAGAATTGTAATTGTTTTGGCGTGGAAAGGCTGCAGGTGCACAGGTGGGGGTGAAGCCAGCTACCTCTATGGTGACAGAGATGTGCAGTTGTGTGTTCTTTCACGTCTATGTGTGTGTGTGTCAGCGTTTAACCGACACGACGTATGGTGCATGAAGGGGTTGCGGGTTTGTGCATTTCTAGTGTGCATGTGTGCTTCCTGTTATATCTGTATGTGGCTGTTAGTAAAATGCACGCCATGCATTCTAATAACAGCTTAATGTTGTATAGGGTGATCAGTGGCAGCAGCAACAGTAGCAAAACATTTGAGTACAGAGTGTAGAAAAGTGAACAGTGAGGTTGTGGGCCTCGGAACAGAAGCACTTACCAAAGGACTCTGTGGTTAAAAAGATACAAAGAGAAAAGAAATGGCATAGACATTACAATCGGACCATTGTTTGCACAGAGGAGTTGATTTAGTAGAAACACCTTGAAAACGCACTGGATTTCCCCCCCCCCCCCCCTACCCAAAAAAAAAAACTACAAAAGAATCACTTTCACAAAGTTTTTTGAAACATGCTATTTTGTAATCAACATATACAAGAAGCTAACATACCAAAAATTCTTCATGTAACTTCTAACAATTTTTTTTACATTCTTTTATTTTAATGTTTTTCTATAATTAATAAGAAAAAAAAAAGAAAAAAAAGAAAAAAAAGAAGAATCTGAGCACGGGGAGTTGAGCCGGAGAATTAAAGAACAAGGGGGGGCGGAAGCAAAGAGGTTGTTATTCAAGAGAGAAGCCAAGAAAGTTGGGAGTTCAATCACAAGAGAGGGATTGTGGGTCCAGAGTTGGTCCCTGGAAGCAGAAGAAGGACTGAGGAGGGAGGGGATTCTGATACGAAGGCGTTGAGGTTTCACACACTACTGTGGCTCTTCAAAAAAAAAGATGCCAGGGATGAATTTGTTCTCTGTGGGTTTTTGTCACCTAATTCCTTTTGTCTCATTTTGCCCAATTTTTCTGCAATGTAGCTTCTTAATTAACGTCGATGCAATGTCCCAGATTCAATTTCACATCCACGCAGGACACGCTTTTCTGTGACATATGGAAAGACAAAAAAGGTTATTTGATGGTTCAGTCACAGCAGTGAGCCGTATTAGAGAGGCCATGCCCTGGAATCACGCCACCATCACCTGGTCTTACCTTCAGAGACTGATGGGTGTCATTACGATGATAGTACAGATTTGTAGGATCGTGGACTGGACACGCCTACCCAGTTTATACTGTAAGTTTGTTGTGCATAAACCCAAAACATATAATCACAATATGAGTATCCAAAAGGGCAGCTAGAACAAAAGTCTTCAAATCAAGTCTTTTGTGACCCATTTTATAAATCGCTCCATTGATCTCCAGTTTCTTTTTCTGCTCTGAGGCCGAAACGTCAGCAAGAACGTCGATAAAGTAAGGCCTAAAATAAATTGGAATCTAATTTGTGCTCCGCTTTTGGATACAAATATTACAGATTGTTTTGTTGTCTGTTAAAAAGGAAGCCGTGACTGTTTTGTGATGGTGATTTGGACAGGGAGACCTCAGGGAGTTTGGAGAAAGAGGCAGAGAAAAGTGGGGAATTAATATCTTCAAGTTTAGAAAAAGTTTTCAGCACATCCCACAGCAGCAGCCGAGGGGGGGGGAAAGGGGGGCGGTGGAAAAAACACAGCCAGTAACCGCGGCAGGAGGATTGTGGGACAGCAATTAAGAGAGGGGAGTAAGAAAAACAAATGCTTTGTCAGAAAAATAAAATGAAAAATGGGGGCATAATGGGGAGTGCAGATTGAAAGAAGGATGAGAGCAGAGTGGGAGGTAGAAAAAGCTTCAGGTGGAAACGAAAGCTGGGCTTGGAGGAAAGGTGAGGAGCGGCGGGATGAGAGCGACGGTTACCTGAGCGGAGTTGCTTGATTCTCCCGTTGTTATTGGATGTATTGACGGGCAGAAAATCCTTGAACCAGGTGATTTCTGGGTCAGGGTTGCCGCTGGCAGCACAGAGCATAGTGGCGGTCCGAGAACGCTCCACCACCTTCAGCTGGGGACCCATGTCTATGGTGGGTAACCCAGAAGGCAGCTGGTCCTCTACAAAGATCACATAGACAAGTTCAACAGTTGGCTTTTACTAGCAATATATATATAAAAATAAATGCTTTTACAGTCATTTTTCAAAGAGAAAGTTTTGAAAATGTTCATTTTCAGCCTCTGAACTGACATCAGGGTGTTGAGACTCATCCACAAACGGCCCACGTCTCCGACCGGGACAACGCCGGATGACTTATTCATATCTGTATTCACGTGGGTCGGAGGTTAAAACACTTTCATTCATTTGCACTTTAGTACCATATTTTTATTGTGGTGGATCTGTATTTTTTTTCCAATGTTCTCCCTGTGTCACAAAGTCCAAAAAGAGACAAAACACCAGGGGCAAATTGTCACTTAAAACCTCGCCAGCCAGTCTGTTGCTAAATGTTAATACTGTGTCCTTTCAGGAAAAAAGTTCTCTCCTTGAGATTATACGACTGGTTGGTTCTCTTCCTTGTTGATTTCTGCGCTGAATGAGTGGAGTTGTTAAAATTACTCTGAAAATCTGTCCTATATCGGACTCTAGTATGAACCCGCAGAATTACTACCTCTTTTATTTAATACCGTTATATTTGGTAAATAGTTTTATATGTGCTCCTTTGCCGTTGGAGAGTGACCAAAACAAAGTTTCATCACTGCAACGACTAATAAAGGGACTTACGTCTGATGTGCGATAAACACTAACAAAGTCAATATTGTCAATACGGAAGCAAGATGGAAGCCACTAGAATATCTTTCAAGGCCTCGTTTGTAGTGAAAGGGTTGATAGTGAGGTTTGAAGTCGTGTTTGTCTTGATGTTTGCACGTGAAGAGCGACTCGCGCCGGCGCAGCTTTCTGACTTCGGTGTCATCATCCGTGGACATCACAACGGAAGATGACGGCGAGGTCGCATGAATTCTGATTTGACAGTATGGACTGGGGTCGTGTCGCAAAAAATCCAACCCTTGTTGGATTTTGGACCACATATGGAAGAGGCCCAAGTCGGTGGCTGAGCTAAGCTAATTGATTTCCAGCTGTAACATTTAAACATATATTAAATCTATATATCAGCAAGATAGTAGACTCCTCCCTCAAACCCCCTCAGATGTCAACCTTTAAGTCATTCCGTGCGTTTGTCACATACTTTGCGCAGATTTTCGCGTTCAATCCTGAATAAAGAGTTTGTAAGATTAAAATATTTTGCATAACATTTGCGTGCCGCGGCCAGATTTACACGTCTTTAGACGCAAAATTCTATTTAATCTGAGAATTGCTTGACAAGAATCAGTTGAAAATGAATTTGATTCTGTTGTGCTGCGAATAAGTAGCGGTTGAGTAACCCGTTAAGTTTAACACCACCCTCTCTTCCTGCATGAATGAAAATACGCCAGCCCATAAAGACTCATTCACTGCCACTCTTTTGGGATGGCAAATAAAATGCAAATTCATAGACGTCGGAGGCAATTAAATCAAACATGAGGAGTTGCTCCGCTGTAATGAGGGGAATCAAAGGCGGTGGGCCAGCTCCACTCAACTGAAGTGGGAAGATTTAATGGCGAGGAGGGGACAATACTTGGAGGATGTGGGGAAATCAAAGATGCCTGAACTCGACCACAGTGAAAAGATACTCTTGGAATAAATCAGGTTGCGAGAAAAACAGTTTTTAAACAAACATTCTTAACTTTACGGGTGCGCTTTTGAAACTAAAGGGTAAAATGTCAGAGACACTGTCGTCCACGATCAAGTGGATGAAGACGGAGAAGTTAGGGTGGTGTATTCCTGCAGGCATCTGTCCTTATTTGAACTAGAACCCCTTCTGATTTGATCCCTCTGAACCACACAGAGCCTCATTAATGGGAAATGCTAGAACCGAACCTCACCGAGGAGATGCTAGTTCTGGTACCTCGGACCGCTACAGACGAGGTGGTGAGACACCGGCTCACGAGCGCTCGTGTGGACTTTTAACAGCTCTGGTTTCAATCAATCACAATGGCCGACAAATGGAAAACGCGGACATAATAAAGCCAACGGTACAAAATGTGAAGGTGTGTCTGGTGTGTGTGTGTGTGTGTGTGTGTCGAGGTGCTGAAAGAGGACAAAAGTCCAACAACGGGAGAAAGAATAGACAACAATTAAATAAAATGAGACAAAAAAAAGAAGAAGAAGGGTCTCACTCCAGAAAGAGAGAGGGAGCACAAGGGACCAAACGCAGCATAATAATCCTGATTCTCTCTGCTTTCCATTATGCAAACGATTACTTCAAAGACATCCCCTCGTAGGCAGGAATAATGGATTCTATTTCATCTGCTTCAGATGGCGTGCTGCTCAGAAACATGGAGGCCAACAGTGTGAGTGCTGCTCCCTGAGACCATGCGTCTCTCTCTGTCCCTCTTCAGCTCTAGGTGCGCACAGGTACAGGAACTTTGCGAGAACCTGCAAACGTAAGCAACCAAGGAAGTGTACTAGATGAAAATACACACACACGCGCACACACACACACACACACACACACACACACACACACACACACACACACACACACACACACACACTCCTTTTTCTCATGGAAACAAAACAAAAGCCACGCTTCTTTAATACAAAGCTGACAAGCCTGACAAGGTGTGAAATGGTACAAGTGAATGTGTGATTGAATAAAATCACGCACACACACGTACACACACACACACACTCACACACCCACATAGTAACACATGCTCAAAACCAGATCAGCACCATCCGTCATGGGGACAGGTGTAAGTAACACCAGAGTGTGTTTGAGACAAAACTACTCCAGTGAGTGCGCATGTGTGCTCCTGTGTGTGTGTATGTGTGTGTGTGTGTGTGTGTGTGTGTGTGAACAGTTTAAACCCCCCTGAGGTCAAAGCAGATGCGTAACCCTACACTCCCCTGTCAACAGAGCCTCGCACACTGTTTCATTTGGATGTGCTCCCACTTCACTGTTTCCACTGTGAGATGTAGATAATTTCACAGCTCATATAAAAGCCCGTCTCACGCTCATATAAAAGCCCGTCTCACGTTCATGGGAACTGCCGTGCGAGTACGGAGAGAAATCCGTACAAATCGCTGGCAGAGTTTGCCATCTACTGCAAATCAAGTCTGATCGGAGAATCATGGGAACTAAGGCGTGAGCTGGCGGCCGTATCAGAAGCCCAAATGTAATATCTGCGGCTGCAAACAAAGGATATTGATGGATGCAACATTTATGTAATATATTGCAATTCAATATTCCAGCCCCCCGTTCTACAGCAATAATTTGGGATTCTTGCATTTGTCGGAGCAGTGCTGATTCAACTGCGATCTGGTCTGTTTGGCAACAGTTTTATCTGAGGCAGTAAGGATTCTGAAGACTGTTGGGAACATCCACCAAAGTTCTGATACCCACTTGGGCTGAACTTACACTATCTGGGTTCCTGCTTCACTCCCTGTCAGTTTTATCTCCAAATAATACAGTCAAGAAGCTCTTCACTAAACTATAATCTGATAAACTGCAGCTCTTATCGCCCGGCCACTGATGTTTCTTTCACCTTCAAACTTAATTCTCTCAGCAGGCACTCTAATAGCAAACGTAAGCTGTAGAAAAATAATTGTCGGAAAATGGATCCAACTCCCAATATTTGATTTGATTTTTTATCGCCATCCTTCAAATTAACTCAAACTGACTCACCAATTTTTTTTTTATTTTTTATTTTTTAAACAAAGCATGAGTTTAACAGCATCTGACTGCAAACTGGATCCTATAGCACATAATTACTCTCAAGTTCATTATTATTTCAGCCATTGCCAGTCACAGCCTTACTGGGAGCCAAGATTTCAATTAGCCCGGTTCTAATACTCAGTAATTAAGCCGAATGACCTTAACACCGGATCCCTCCTGTCGGACAGTCAGTCAGTCAATCTGTCAATCAGTCACTGGAGCTATGTAAGGGGGGACATGATTGACAAGACTCTGTTAGAGACTCTCTGTATGTGCGCGTGTGTGTGTGCATGTATGAGTGTGTGTGTGCAGTCTATCAGGGGCTATTAGCTGCTCCCAGGTGGCCTCCTATTCATCCAAAACACTCCTCAGAGGAGTAGGGAGAGATTTATCACTGCGTAACGACTGACCGACTTAGATTGAGGGTACATGTGTGTGTGCGTATGTGTGTGTTTGTGCGTGCATGAGTGGTTATGTTCTCGATGAGGCCGGAGATTAGATACAGGCAGATAGCTTCCATCAGGGAGAACTCAAAAATAGATGCAGGGAAACATAACCAAGAGGCCATGCCCAAATGAGCATTTCGCACAAAGACGACCATGTGAGATCGGAATAAATTCTGGATGGATGGAGCAAAAGCAGCAAAGAAGAGGCAAAGAGTGGTCCGATGTGAATTATTTAGCGGTGGATGTGTAGTGGACCTAAGAGGCAGACAAAGAAAGATGGAGTCAGAAAGAAAAGGAGTGTGTAAACAGAGATGAAGACAAAGCATGAGGAAATGAAGTTGGACGGACCGAAGAAACAAAGAGATGAGACGGAAAGAGCAGAAAATATAGAGGAATAACCGCAGACAACGAGAGACGTGAGACGTAGAGAGCGGGAGAGATGATGTGATGGTGGAACAATTGGCACCGCATCTTTTTCCCATGAGCATGCAGTGTAAACGCAGGCGGTGTGATTATCCACACTTGAGCAGCTTCACTCTTGAACTTCAAACTACTGGTACATAATGTTCTCCTAATGGACTCCACAAACACCAACACCACTATCTGCATAAATGGACTGTAGCTCACACGAAGGAAACCATCGGTGGAGCCAGGCTGACACGAGGCCGACACTCGCATTCGTACCAACATCTGATGATACTTCTATCCGAGCCTCGGGTTCTTCTTTATAAACAGTTGTTTTCAAATTCAAAAGGAAAACATCTTTGACTTAAAGATGTGGGAAATCTGTTTTTAACAGGATTATACCTGTGTGGGGTAACACAGCACGGACCCAAGACACTGAACGAGCTGGCCGTCTGTTCCGAGAGAGAGAGCGATAGAGAGAGAGAGAGAGAGAGAGAGAGCTAGAGAGAGAGAGAGGGAGGGAGAGAGAGAGAGAGAGAGAGAGAGAGGGAGGGAGAGAGACAGAGCCAGAGAGAGAGAGAGAGAGCTAGAGAGAGAGAGAGAGAGAAAGAGAGTGCGGGGAGGGGTTCGATGAGGCACCGTAACCAAATTCTGCTTAGGGAACCAATTTGACTGGGGGTGCCCCACATGACGAGCCACAGATCAGCTGATGGGTCAAAAATTAAGTCACAATATACAACAAATTTTAATTTGTGACTTCTTTCGAGTTATTCGTTTTTTTCCCTTTCAGCAATGAAAAAACTAACATTGTCAGGTGGAGTGGAAACATTGTCTAGGTGTGTTCACACTGACCTCGTAGCACACTCAGTCTGGTGGAGGCAGTGATCTCTCCTGCCGAGCTGGAGGCGTGACATTCGTAAATAGCCTCATCTCTGGGGGTCCGCAGTGGCTGGATCCTCAAAACCGAGCCAGACCCGTCGTCAAACTCTATCACCTATAAGAAAGAAAGGATGTCAAACAAGCTAAAACGTTATTAACTATTTCCACGGCGTACATCGGATTTTGATGACACACCGACTTATTATTGGGAGTGTCTCACATGATCAAGCACTTTATGGCGCCACATCACACACCACCCACCAAGGCGGTCAACCCGGATCAATTTTTATGAAGAAGCTAGCACAGTTAATTTAGATGGCTGTGCACCATCAAAGTCCACAGGTATGTGCCTGGACCAGACGGGGAGCTCAGAGAGTCATAAATTGTTGCTGTTTACACCAGAAGCGGTTTGAGGGAGGAGGTGTTTCAGGCCCAAAGGGATCGCTGGTGCTGTACAATGATGGGCAAGTGGGCAAAGGAATCTGGGCACAGCAACCTTTAAGGACATTACCACCGAGAGTAAGGATAATGACCAAGTAAGCTATTTAGAGAATAAGAGAGATTGATGGAACAAGAGGCTGGATCGCGTGAATCTAAAAGTGCCTTTTAGTCATTGGGGAGAGCTTCTTGAATATGAGGTTGCTAATGCTTTTTGCATTATATTAGCTGGTTTGATGTGTTTGGTGTTATTGGACTTGCTTAACATTTATCAGCGGCAGAATCGGTCTAATCCCTCATTTTGGGTTATAAGCAATAGAATCGTAACAAACAAATAACGGAGGTTACGAATCGAAACTGTGGTGGAGCAAATGAACAAGAATTACAATTCTTGTCTACTGTTGATTTATTTATCTAAGATGAACCTGCAAAAGCAGAGAACATTTCAGCTAATTGTTTTGGGTTCATGCCTTGCCTTGACTTCCCTTTTTTTTTGTTGACTCTCACTTCTCTCATCAGGAACATCTGTGGCATCAACAGTGCCAAACAAAAGCTACCAAACACTGGTTGAATAACGAGCAGCTTAATGACCCCTTTAATGTCCTGCTCATATGTTGGTTGAGCACATTTTGAGTCATTATTTCATATCGAAAAATGTGCGCCACTTGACTGAACCTCTTTATAATATGACCCAGCGGCAGGATGTATATGGGAAAGAGTAAGGGGCCAAGGGTAGAGCCCTGGGGGACACCAGAGATCAAAGGGGCCATAGAGGAGGAGGCATTAACTAAGGAGGCTATTGGAAAAAACAAGAAGCATGTGAAAACCTACCATAAATACAAAAATATGTGACTTGACATATTCCAAAAAGTCTAATAAGGGTCAAATAGTTACTTTCCATGGTTTACTAAAAGGTTGACATGATCTTATTAAATAGGTTATTTGTGCAGACCAAATAAATGAATAAAAGGTGGGCAGATTGGAAGTAAGACTCATCAGGTGGGCAGAAACAAAAGAATTGTTGCTGTTTGCAATTTCATTTTAAAAACTGATCATTATTCGTCGCTGTTGTGATTGTACTGGCCCCAAAGTGTCAAATCTGTTTTGGTGGGATTAAGAGCAGTTGACTAAAATCAAAGACATTACAACGTTGCTGTGCTACAGACGCAGTGGCAGCAGGCTTGTTTGCATGTTGATCTGAAGCATCGGACCCAGACCGGTGTTGCTGTTTGGTTTTTAATTTTATCTACGACATCGTTTGCAGCTCAACGATAAAAACTGAGCATCTTTTACTAATTTATTCTGCTGAGGAAATGGCTGTTAGGAGCCTGGGGATCTCTAGTAGATACCAGATTATTCAATACTGGCATGAAAATCCATTGCGGATAGGAACCCACTAAAACTTTTGACTTGATGGAAATAATGAAGAGAAGGGATAGTTAAAATTACAAGAGCTTTTTAAAAAAAAAATTAGTTTGTCTCTTGTTGTTTTCATACTTTGTATATGTAATTACTTCAACAGGAAACATTGGATTATGCATTTTGAATGTTCTTGCCTAAGTGTAATAAAAAAACTTAATACGGTTGGATTCTGAATTCTGAGAAGGTTTCCACCAGCTGAAATCCAATTAAAACAAATCCCACCATAACAACTCCTGAGCGACGGGCCAGAAAAGATAAGTATAGAGCCGGTAGTCTGAGGTTATACAGGGTGGATTAAAATAAACTATCTCCCTGAGACATTTAATCACAAAGAGGACGACATCAAGATGAACTTAAACCTGCAAGGATGCTCAACTTATTAAAGTTGAGCATCACCCTGAGCTCCGGGAGGCCGCGGAGGAGAGAGGCTGCTTCAACATCTCCATCAAAGAGTGACTGAAATAAATGAAATGTTGAAGCCGTCAGGAAGCTAATAATAAGGGGGAGAGAATCTCATATACTATCGTCTGACATTGGAAAGAGTCGGAGCAGATAGCATTTCATAAGGATCAGAACTTGGGAGAACAAACGGAGAAAAGGCGTAAATAAATAAATAAAATTTGAATGACTTCAAATGAATGTGAATAAATGAATTCACATTTTGATGCGTCATCAAAGGAAATCTGCGGCGGTGTTAATTACATTATTGTGACGCTCCTGAACGCATCATAGGTTGTTTTTACATTGTACACAAAATTGCCTGCTAAGTTATCTGAAATCGGAGCGAGTCCGAGAAACTATTAATCGAGCCTGACCAGAACCCGGTAGACCTTTGTTTATTTTGTGTCCGAAACCGATTCGGACCTTGTGTAACTTGCATGTACTCTGACCTGTTGGAATGAATGTACCTTCCGTCCTCCCTGCCGTGTGTTTCTTAAACCAATTGTATGACATTCTGAAGTGAAATATGTTGGCTTTGTTCAGGGACATCGTTTTGAGCTCCTGCTAGCTTAAGCCGCTCTGCTCACGTTAGCATAACTTACTATGAGGTGATTAAATCTGAAGTGCCTGATTAAGTACGTCGTGCCGAACGTTTTGGGGTATGTTCCGCCGCAGCTTCTTCTGTCCTTAAGTTTAAAAACTGTAAATAACAGCACATATAAAAACATACATATCGCTAGTGGCTAGCTCCGAGCTCTCACTCTGCTAACGTCGCCACTTCCCTCGAGGTGATTGAATTTGAAGTGTCTGATTAAGTTCATTGTGCTGAACGTTTTCAGGGTTGAAGAAATGCCTCATTTTATCCTTACAGGTGGTATTAATTCTGAGCTTCGTGTTTTCTGGTTTACTTAGGAGATGTTCGGAGACCTGGTAGCTCATGTGTGTGTTTACAGCGCATACGTGCAACCGGCCTCAACTGAAGCTCCTCGGCTGATTGCTGATTTCATCTAACTAGGCTTCCTGGTGCTGATCGATCTATCGGTGCACCTATAGTCATGTTTGCACCCATTAATCATGATCAGTTTATTTTCTTGTTTGTTTGGCTGCAGGATTATGTAAAGACAATTTTGGGGGGTATTCCACAATTTGGGGTATGGGGCCAGGAAAGGTGCAGATCCAGATAAAGGGAATAGGTGAACTATTTTTTTTCCATTTTCAGACCTGGCGTCATCTAGTAATGACAAGAATGAAACATTGCTCGCACATGGTGGGAAATGCCAGAAGTCCTCATCTCAAACCCCAACATTTTTCAGTTTGCGATCACTTAATAAATTTCACAGATGGAAATGTTGGCCTAAATAACGTTTGGTATTTGTGTATTAAAAATGAATCACAGGAATTGTTTGACCCTTTTGGAAACAGAGTAATTCACAATCTTTAAGTAATTGGAACAGAAGACGGATAGCAATCTCATATCTGCATAAATAAATACAAAAAACAGCAACCAGGACACACTCTCTGCTTTTCTTGGCATAAAACCTGAATTAACAGGAAGTCTGTCTGCTTCAGCAGTAAATAAATACACCCTTCAGCATCTTTCTGGCCCAACAGCTAATATTTTAACTCAGTGTCCAATATGTATGCAAAAATGGGGTATTATGTGGTTGTGCGATGGATATTTAGTTTCTCCCGTCATGATAGGCTAAGCTAAATTACTCCTGGCTTCATCTTCACATTTAATAGACAGAAAGGAAAGTGCTTTTTTATTATCTCCTCCTCATCCGAGTCTCAGCAACTACACAGACGTTTTCCGAAACCAGAAACTGAATTAATTAACGGAGCAGTTGCCAAATCTAGCCCAATCATTAAGTCACTATCTGAAGAGATTCCCAGCCGTTATTAAAGTCAGGAGCTCCTCCTGTGTTTGACAAGTTAACGTCTGCTGTGAGAGAAAACGCAAACATCGGCTGACAACAATGACAAAACTCATCCTTCTTTATGGCAGAAAACCACTGATTCAATCTGCTGCTCCCCACAGACAGAAAACCTCTGTTGTGGGTTTTTGATGTGGAATTCTAACACATTCCCATTTGGGTTTACAGTATTTCAGCATCAGAAGTCAGTCGCACCATGAAAAATAAAGGAAATAAAGCAACACAATGAGTATCACGGTCCCCTACCTCAAATCTCTGGTTGCTGACTTTTTTGCCTTTCTTGTTCCAGACAATCTTGGGCTGTGGTTCCCCGGAGGCCTGGCAAACGAAGGAGGCCACTCCGCCCTGGACTCCTGTCTGGTCCTCTGGGGTTCGCGTAAATCTAGGGGGTGCTAGAAGGAGAGATTTAAATCAGAGTTGTACAAAAGTCAATCTCAGGCTCAAATGTGTGTGTGTGTGAGTGTGTGTGTGTGTGTGTGTGTGTTTACACGTGAATGCACAAGTCAATAAATACATGAGCTGAAAAAGATTTGACGGACGGTTATGAAATGCGTTTATTCTATTCACCGCGCCTTCACTACTATAATAATACGCATTTACACATTTAAGCACAAACACACATGTGCAGGAGGCTTATCTCATATATGAAGTATTGGATCACTCATGCCCTTATATGTATCGGTCAACTTAATCTTGTATTGTGACGGCTTTGTGCCTGTGTGCGCGGTCTTTCCCACAAGTGTGAACGTTACACCATGTTTTCCTCCTCCGTCCCCGTGCCACCAAAGAAGCTTAATATTTCCGTGCCACAAAGGCTTTATGAAGACTAACTCCTGACATGACCACTAAAGCTCCTCATTCTGGGGACGGCAACAATATCATAACCACAGCCTCTGCTGGATTGTGACATCACAACATCAAAAAGATTCGGCACGTCAGCCACCGTCGCGTCACGGCCAGATCGTCTAATGGTATTCCAGCGAAACCAGAAAATCCCTACTTAAGGGCTTACCGCCAACCGCCCTGACAAAGGAAGAGAAATTGCATTTTGCTGTTTAAAAGGAGAGAGGAGAGAGAGATAGAAGAGCAGAGCTTTTCAGAGAGGATGAGTAACAGAGAGAGAGAGAGAGTGGGTGTGTGTGTTGTGTTGAGAGAGAGAGAGGGGCCAGCAGAAGAGTGAGTGAGATAAAGGCAGTGAGTGAGAGAGACAGATGGAGGGCAGAATGGGAAAGAAAAGAAAACATGAACAGCAGAAGTGGAGGGAGAGAGGAAGATGAGAATGGCAGAGTGGATACCAGAAAGAGGGGGAGAGAAAGAGAGAGAGAGAGAGAGAGAGGGGGAGATAGAGCAGGAGAGAATGTGCCAGATGTACTGGCAAACATGGTCATAGAGCCCCAATCTGCCGAATCACCTCTGTACCTCACTGGCTGATGACCAGATAGTCCTAAATGACTGAGTAGAACATTGTATGTGTGTGTGTGTGTGTGTGTGTGTGTGTGTGTGTGTGTGTGTGTGTGTTTGTTTGTGTGCACACTGTGTCTGGTTACTTTCATCCTTGCCTATTTTCACACAAATACATAAACGTAGAAGATACATTTGAATTCAAAAGCAACTGGACTTTTCTTTTGGCTGAAATTTCCTGTTTTTACACAAAGTTAGAAAAATAACTATTGGCGCCCTTAAAAAAAAAAAAAAGAAAAGGAAAATGAGATGCAAAAAGATATCTTTTTAATTCAAAATATTCATAAAAACGTAACGTTTTATTCAAGTAAAGAAATTCAAAAACTAAACATTTGTCTCTAAAACGTTTGTGCTATTACTATGGCATCATATCTATTTTATATATTCAGGTTCTCCTGTTTGAGTAGGAACTATGAAGTGGTGAGCAACGACTTCCTGTCTCGCTGGGGTATAAATATGAGGTGACACATGCCTAACTCTCTCTGACGTTCTTCACATATAAAGGAAATATATATATAGGAAATATAGGAAATAGGAAAAACCACTGAAAGCCCAAAATGCAAGTTTCAATAGTTAGATCAATGACAACATTTTTAAAGAGACTGGAGATGATAAAAATCAGCCTGGAAGATGACATGTCTGCAAACTGGCCTCAATCACTGTGTGGAGGAGTGTGTACTTGCAAAAGACTCTCCAAGCATTACAGCTTGAGAATTGCAAAGGTGAGTGGAATCTTAAGGTCAGACAGTCTCCAGAACCACCATCATCAGATGAACCCTTCACCGACACAAGATGTTTGGGGGCTTATCAAGAAAAAAGCCCCTGCTGTCATCCACACACAAATTTTGCAGAACCACCACTGGGAATTTCAAAGGAGCAAGGTCATAAGTCAGATTTACAAAGTAGAGCTTTTTGGGAACAAGTATCTAAGATGGGTAGCCGTACCAAAAAAGGAAGACACACCGAAAAGCACCACATATCCACTGTGAAGTCTGGTGGTGGAACTCTGATGCTGTGGGGCCGTCTTTCTTAAAAAGTACTTGGACATCTTGTTAAAACACATGTTTCCATGGACTCAGCTATTGGATAAAAACCAAAAGGCCTATGAGAGGAAAGTGTGGTTGGACCTTCCAGCAGGACAAGGATCTGAAAACTCACCACAGAATCAACTAAAAAATGGTTCGGAGATCACCGAATCAGAGCTTTTGCCAAGGCCATCCCAGTCACCTGACCGGAACCCCACAGAATATCTGAGGCGTGTAATGCAGAGGAGAGTCCACATGGGAGGACCTCAGAGATCCGTGTACGAGGAATGGTCTCAGATCTTCTCCAACCCCATCATCAAATGCAGGGTGCCAATAATTGTGGTGCACATTTTTTAGAGAAAAAAATATTTGCATTACTGGTACATACAGCTTCTACATGTTCGTCATTATACTCTACTGTACAGATGTGTGAGGAAGGGCTGAGCAGATGTGGCCATCGGAGAGTGAGAGAGAGAGTGAGAGGAAAAAACGGTGGGATGAAACAAAAAGAATGAGGAGCGGGAGAAACGCTTTTTTAATCCTCTTGCTAATCTCTCCCCCGCAAAACAAATGAAAAAGAGTAAAGCCAGCGGTGCAATACTGAAAGGCACGAAAGATATTCAATTGTTTGTTTTTTCTATCTTTCCCTCTTTTTTCTTCTCTCTAACTCATTTCCCATCCTTCATATCTCCTGTTAAATGTCTTAATCTCTCTCCCTCTCTCTCTCTCTCTCCCTCTCTCTCTCTCTCTCTCATATTTCTGCACCTGTATTGCTCAACCGCGCGCCTCCTTTTTTGGACCACTTCATTCCCTCCCTTCCCAGCTGCTCTCCCTGCTCCCCTGTTCATCCTCCTCCTTGCTACTCTTTCTCCATCTCCTCCCTCCATCTCTGGGGTGTTACATAAGTTGCTGTCACATTGACTGACTTAATGAGGAGGAAGGGGGGGGGGGGACAGGATGCAACCTTATGCTTCGTAATTCTCCCAACGCACTCTTGCAATTCCTCTACTCCCTCGTTCCTCTCCTCCTCCTCCTCCTCCTATCATCACGGATTCCTTTCCTCTTCTTTTTCAGTGGCCACGCCTCTTCTCTGCTCACTATCTCTGTCCTAACTCTTCAGTGTCAGATAGGGCGCTGAAGTATTTTCTACTTCTTTGACGGATGATTTCTTAGGTGTTTGTTATTTCCTCGGTGTAATATTTGAGTGAAGTCGCACAGGGGAAGCTCTCCAGAGGAATGTGGCCTGGTGTTCCGGTGTCTCACCAGGGAAGCTGTCACAGCTTTTCTTCAGTCCCTCAATATGACCTAAGATGGAAGTGAGGCTAAACTACTGAAGAGAGATTTAGCTGGAATTAGACAGAGTCAATCTTTCCACTGTTGGTGTGTGTCCCTCTGTGTGTGTGTGTGTGTGTATGTGTGTGTGTGACCCTTTGTCTGTGTGTATGTGTGTCCCTCTGTGTGTGTGTATGTGTCTGTGTGTGTGTCCCTCTCTGTGTGAATGGGTGTCCCTCTGTGTAGGTGTGTGTGTGTGACCCTTTGTCTGTGTGTATGTGTGTCCCTCTGTGTGTGTGTATGTGTGTCTGTGTCACTGTGTGTGTGTGTGTGTGTATGCGTGTCCCTGTGTGTGTGTGTATGTGTCCGTGTGTGTGTCCCTCTCTGTATGTGTGTGTGACCCTCTCTGTGTGGATGGGTGTCCCTCTGTGTGTGTGACCCTTTGTCTGTGTGTATGTGTGTCCCTCTGTGTGTGTGTGTGTGTGTCCCTCTGTGTGTGTGTATGTGTCTGTGTGTGTGTCCCTCTCTGTGTGGATGGGTGTCCCTCTGTGTGTGTGTATGTGTCTGTGTGTGTGTCCCTCTCTGTGTGGATGGGTGTCCCTCTGTGTATGTGACCCTTTGTTTGTGTGTATGTGTTTCCCTGTGTGAGTGTGTATGTGTTTCTGTGTGTGTGTGTTTCTGTGTGTGTGTGTATGTGTGTCACTTTGTGTGTGTGTATGTGTGTCTTTGTCACTGTGTCTGTGTGTATGTGTGTGCCTCTGTGTGTGAGTATGTGTCTGTGTGTGTGTCCCTCTCTGTGTTGATGGGTGTCGATGTGTGTGTCTGCGTCCCTCTGCCCCTGTATTTGTGTCCCCTGTGTGTTTGCATGTGTCCCTGTTTGTGTGTGTGTGTCTGTGTCCATGTGTGTGTGAGTCCTTCTGTGTATGTGTGTGTGTGTCCATATGTATGTGTGTCCCGCTGTGTTTGTGTCTGTTTCCATGTGTGTGTGTTTGTCCTGCTGTGTGTGTGTGTGTGTGTGTCCATGTGTGTGTGTCCTACTGTGTATGTGTGTGTGTGTCGGGGGGAGTGGGGTAGGTGGCCTACATGAAGGTTGTCATACAGTGGGACCTGATCCACACACAGCAGATGGCAGCGATTATAATGTCAGATTCTTCTCCGGACACCTTCCAAGTCACGGTTGCAGACTGTGATGAACTTGGATTTTAGAGTTAAAGAAATGTCTTTATGTTTCTTTTCTGGTTCCTATGTACAGAAACATAAATATAGTAAGAGTGAACTAGTATTTGCAGCCCTTAGCTTACTTGATGCAAAAAAATGTTATTTGGAAAAGAGGTAAAATTATTTGTCACCTCTACCATCAGAAAGGATATAACAGACGCACAAACTTGAGAAAAGATGGACGCCCTTCCTTTACTGTACAAAGGATTTCGATTTAACAGATGACCCCAGGAGTGATTAGATTTCTGTGAACACTGCAGTTTCTGATTTAGTGTTGAAAAAAAAGAAGTCACTTTTAATTTCTCAATAATTGTTACTGGTACTACATTTTGCTTTTTTCCCTTTATTTAAGTTAGTTTACATTTGATAAATGAAGGGACAAAACTTTCATGTTATTGTTCTTTCTTGTTCTTTGTTACTATACAGCTGCTTCCTATTTTGCCTTTCAAAAATGATTATGAATGGAAAGCTGTAAATTAAAATGATGGCATGGATAAAGATATAAGTGAAATAAAGCATAACAAAGAGATTTGTTCGGTATCCGCCCCTTAAATTAACCTGAAAAGTGTAACGGCCTAATGGAGGTTGGTTGAGCAGCAGAAAAGACAAATAGCAAAAGTAAACGTGGCTAATGAGACCCTGCAGGAGTCCACAGGGGTCTGATGTAGCTGACAGATGCCGGCTGAACCAAGAGGGACGCAGCGAGAGAGACTCTGATCAGATGCGAGCACAAAAATTCACATAGAGAATATTATTTGGGAGGATAAACAGACGGAACCGACCACAAAAGATGCATGTCCCTGGTTTAAAAACATACCAGCTTATGTGGAGTGTGATGTGACACTTCAGCGACATTCTACATTCTTCAAAAATCTTACAGGTGATGTCTTCAAATTACATACGCAGGAAGAAAATCGATGAACTTTGACAACTAGTTGTCAACTATTTAGTACCAGCAACGGAGATGGAGCAGAGTTGGGCGGGTTGGGTTTTAGTGGTTGGACTTTAGTGGACAAATCCAAACCCGCCTTCCGACAGGCCTCCACCAAAATGGCCCTTCTAATGTTTCCAGATAACTTTGACATCGTCACGGGCAAGAAACCGAGAAAAGCACAGAGGAAAGACCCAGGATGGAGCGTACCACTCTAGAAGGAGGACAGGGGGATGCAGATTAATCCATGTAGTGCTTTCAGGCATTTCTGCTGACAAGTAGAGCTAATAACTTTATATTGCCAAATATTGAGCCATATTGACAGAGAGTGAGTGAGTGAGTGAGTGAGAGTTGTGTTATAAGCGCTTTATAAACGTTAACTAATGACTTATAAAGTGTTTATAACCCAGTTTATAACCTTATTATAAACCATTTGCAAATCCTTCATAATGGGGCTTTTCTTGTAAAGTGGTAACAAGTTGCCGAGCGACTGTGCCCGTACCTCACATGTTCCTCTGTGTGTGTGTGTGTGTGTGTGTGTGTGTGTCTATGTTTGCTGATAGCTGGGCATGCAATAAGTTAAGAGACAAGCTGAGAAACGAGTCCAATATCGAGGCCCGAGCCAGAGCCAGGGTCAGGACAGGCAGCCCCCGGGAGTGGGTGGAAAGCTGGCCAGACCCTTAACTAAAAACACATTAACATCAAATCGACACATTAAGGGCAAATTATCAGCTGCTTGGTCTCGTCCAGAAAATAAAATTGGATTAATGGAGCCGATGACCGCTGAGAGGCGGCTACCAGTTCTGCAGCAGACATGAACGTTAATTGGGACGAATTTGGTAAATGGGCCGGTTCCACACAGAAAATGTGATTATACACACTTAATTGTCGTAACCTTTTTACTAAAGCCTCACGTTAAACATCAGACGTTATTCAAACATCCATCTATCTGAGTGGCGTCTCAAACAAATCCAAAGTAATCCCCTATTTGTTTCAGACATTTAGATTCCTTCTGAAACGTGCAGGCAGTTATTTTTTGGACAACGTCCAGCTGAGCATCACTTTAACAATATCACGGAGCAATGGCAAAGGAGCGAATGCACTTTTACCACTTTCAATTGTTTTCAGCTAAGCGATGTAAAAATTGAAAGCTTTAAATTCTCGGCATATTGAAGAGTTTTTTTGTAAACTGAAGAAAAAATAATTTGTTAACAATCATAAACTCTATCAAATGAGTCTTTATTGAGTTTCTTGTATAATGTTAGCCTCACTTGATTATTTATCTTGGCAGAACACAATCATGGCAATTGGACCGGTGTCGACTCATGATGAGTTCCGGCTTTGTGCAGAGAACCGGGTCCACGGAGCATTTTTGCAGGGCCTCTCATCGACCAGGTCCTCTGGAGAGCCGCCCCCTCTGTTCTACTTCAAGTGATGACGTCCTAGACTAACAGACCATTTGTCATTTCCGGGATTGTCAGCAGATCTTTATGTCCTGATCCAGAAAAGAACCCTGAGGAATGGTGAGTAGGCTGGTTCTGAATTACAGACGTAACGTGTTACGGGTTTTTTTTTAATGAAAATATGCCTTTTTCTCGTTGAGACAAATGAGAACTTTTTCAGATTATTCTCTCATGGTTCAAATAAATATGTTGACTGGTTGTCTTTGTCATTCTTGCTAAAGGTAATTAGCTGCCATGCTTTCAGTTCTCAGGGTGGCTGTAACTCTGAAGGTGGAGCAGTCGACCGTTCATCCGATAGTCAGGGGTGGTAGGAGTTTGGTTTGAATGCTGGATCGTCTCCAAGGTTTTATGAAAATGCAAGATAAATTATCTGAGCAAAGAATAATTAGCTGGGATGACTAATTACTGTTAAAATTCTTAGAGCGGAAAAAAAAACAAATCTCTAAAACTTTCGTTTCGGTACAGGAAAGATAAATGATCTTAACAAAACATAATGAGATGGCTTCAAAACTAAAAAAAAAAAGATAAATTGCAGCCAGTTGCCTTGTCATTTTAAGTTGTCCTTACTTTTTTTTCCTCTCTTTTTACAGTGTAATGTGTTTCCAATTAGCATTTCAGTTCTGAGCTCAGCTAGTGCCAAGTTAAAAGGGATAATGTGTTGGAAACAAAAGGGGAGGAATTAATCAAGTAGTGTCTTCTCTTTATACGCAGGTCATCAGAATCACGCGGGCCACCCACTGGGTACGCAAATCAACCGGGTCAGAATCGAATTCTCCCAAACATGAACGGAGGATTTTTCTGAGAGCTGGTCACAGTGTATTATTCACAGATCACTGCTAAGCTAAGTTAGAACTTAGTTGATGTTACCCAGGCCTTTTCACGGACGGTTGCACTTGCTATGCTAATGCTAAGCTAATGCGGGTCAGATCATGTTACTCACCGATGGGCGCACAGCTTTGCTAGCTTGTTTTAGCCTCACTACAGTGGACCCGAATGTAAAACAAACGAGCTTCTGCAGCAAAGGATCCCGACCTTTTCTCATGCATTGTGCTCCTCTTATTTTCTGTAATTTTGAAAAAACCCATGTCATAACTGGAACAAAGAGCCCGTTTATTAGTTTAACTGCAGGCAGGACTGATGTCATTTTCTCTCATAAACTTTTCATGACCATAAAATTGAGCGCTCTGCCTACTCATTTCAAAACAAAACAAATTAAAACAAAAAAGCACAACATCCAGGTATAAATATTTTTCAGGCCTTCTGTGGAGCATTAAATTCTCATGTTATTTGTGATTTACCTTAACCTTGCAAAAACCAACCCAGCAGACATTACTCCCAAAAGAATCGACAGAAATCGAGACATTTACAGTTAGTTGTTTACATGTGCTTATTTATGATTTTGAACTCAGTTCACGTACACTTGTTACTTTTGTGCAGAGCTGGTTTAGCCATTTCAAGCCTAACTCCTTTAGTAACATGAAATATCTGCCTCATATTGTGTAGGTTCTCCTTTTAGCAACAAAATAGTTATGTTTTCTGACACATTTCTGAAATCTAATAACAAGTTCTGCAGTTCAGGAAATGCTCTGACACAGCCGTCTAGCCATCCCAATTAGGTCTTTGTCAAATTTGCTCAGACTCTTACGCTTGACCATCTTTCCTTATTCCAAAAAATGAACTTGTTCCCTTACTGCCACCAACAGGTTCCATTTAACAAGATAATCAGAGCTATTCTGACTCCACCCGTCAGTGGTTATATTGTTATGGCTGGTCGGTGTATACTTCATATTGAGCTAGATAGAGATAAAGCCATGATATCAATTTTGCTTTGAAGCATATGGTGTTTACGACAGGCGGAGGTAATCCTCTGGAGATATCCTCATTAGCTTTATATGCTGATTTATGTGCATCAGAAGAATGGGATTATTTTTTAGGTTGGTGCATAAGGAAAGGGAACCATTATATCAAAAGCTGGATAAAGAATTCCAAATTCAGAATTCCCCAAGTAAAGAAGGTAAGCAATGAAGGGAAGAATAAACATAGTGAAAGGACCTCTGGAGGAAAAAACAGTCCATCAATGGAGAGCTTTATCTCAGCTTCCCGGCTCACAGGAATAATTAACTAACGCTTGCATCATGATCTAAACTGCCAGCAGCAGGTGTTGACATTTTGTTCTGAGGTTATGGGGAATGATGTCAAGCAGGATGTTGCTTTTTCTTTGGGCTTTTTTCTGTGTCAGGAAATACCAATCAATCAGAGAAAAGCAAACAATCCATCTAAGGGAAAAATAAAACCGTACGATTCTGTTTCACACCCTTGACTAATCCCCGGGGCAGGAACCTTTGACCTTTGGGACCCCGTTCATCCCTCGTCACTGAATCCTGGCGGTACGTCATCCATCAGCAACAAGGAGGCATGGAGCTCGCACGAAACCAGATGCTTATCGCATTCTAATCCCTTGTCCACTCTGAGCACTACACATGTTAAATACGGACATGTATAAACACTCTCACAAGGACGCAGACACGTAATGAGAATCCTCACTGATCTAAGAGCCAAAAAGAGATGCAAGGCCCAGTTTGATGTATAAGGCCAAGAATTACTCATATCAAGTTTGTCTAAAGGGGCCAAACCAACATCTGTATCTTTACAGAGCATGGAGCCTTTTTCATGTGATAAAAAGTGACTTTTTTCTAACTATTACTGATTGTTTGGAGCTAAATGTTGCGGAACGTTGCCGCTAACTTCAGCAGATCCGCCCCATGTGAGTTTCACGCGTAACTACCTACCTGTTCTATTCTTTCAAAGCGCAGAAATATTATTAATAAATTTCCAAAAACTCTCAATCACAAAAATAAAAAGGCAAAAACAAAAGGTATAAAGCATTTCTGGCAGCATGTAAATGCCTTAGAGTAAGGGTCCGAGGATGGAGCCTTGGGGGACACCACAGGTCAAGGGGGCCAGAGAGGAGGAGGCATTAACCATGGCTAAAGATAAAAAAAAGTTCCGGTTTAAATAGTTGGATTTTTTTTTTGGGCATATTAAAGAATGTGAGGACCTACTGAACAGAATTATTTAACTGGATCCAACCAGAAAAGTCTTATAAGGGTCAAATAGTTTTCTGAAAACATGCTTTACCATAAGGTTGAGTTAAGCTGAAATGGACAAGTTGAAATTTCACCTAAAGTTTTTTTTTTTACTGTTTAAAGACATGATTTGTCATTTTATTGTTAATTTGAAGTGTCTAAGAAACGCTCCAAAGAAATACAATATGGAAAGAAATCACTTTTCCCTAACATTCGTTTCTTGGTGAGGACTTTAAACGGCTGATTAAAATAGAATCAGTTAACATGAAAAGCAAAATCTAAACACAATTAGAAACTACAAATGGATTTCACAAAAAAAAGAAAAAAAAAGAAGAGAAAAAAGATTTGCTGCGTTTTACAAAAGAACGCAAAGCGGACCCCTTGAACCTTTAACCTGCAAAAAAATCTGAATGAAATATTTTCAGGTAACCAAAGAGGGTTCCATTCCAAACACTTGGAGCTCAGTGTCTCGCTCAAGGGCTCCCAAAGTAAACAAAAATAATGGTGCATGGTGGGAGAGTGACCCAACCACCTTTCAGCTTCCAGTCAACCCCGAGGCCGTGTGAGTGATGGCATTATGTCCAACCCCTGACAAGCCAATCTGTCACCCCATGATGCTGAACTCAGGCCTCATATGTCATGCATGGAAATGTTATACTTGCAGTAAGTGGGAGAAAAAACTGGTTCCATTTTTGGTTGATAACTCTTGTCTTTTTTTCGTACATAAAGCTAAAAGAGAAACGGCTTTTAACACGCCGTTGGTGATGTGATGCAAATTGAGGTGAAAGAGTTTCGCATCACTTAGAGCCTCCCTTGGCAAATTCCTAAACCACTCTTGCTTAGTTTCAAAATGTCAGGCTGCTCTGCGAAGCACCGGGCTGCAATTCAATATTGTTTCCCCGCCGAAAGAAGAAGCTCTATAGTCATCCTCTATCGAACATATGCCAGGAGTTTCATTTCCACTGGAATATTTTATCATTACATCCAAGCTTCAAAGTGGAAGGATGACAGCTTGTGGGTTTAGAGGCAAACATGGGTCAGCAGAAAGAATCCTGATGTGGCATTGTTTCCTATCGCTCTGGATGACATGAGGAGGGATGCAGCTTTCTCCACCAGGGCATCTCTCTGCACACACCAAGCAGTGGCCTAGTTTGCCACAGGATCAGGGAATTACTCTTAATCCTGCAGATAGATGTCATATGCATGCACACGCACACGCACACACACACCCAAAAACAAGAGTTCTGATGGGAGGAGAGAAAGAGTGAAAAATGAGGGAGAAGTGAATTAGAGCGGGGAATATAAAGCATTCACACAGGGGAAGATTAATGCACGATTTTAGTGATTTAGTGTAGTTACACCAGCCCTTGTGTGCAGATGGCACATATGGTGCATCCTCATGCAAGGTTTCTAACTATGACACGGGCTGCTGTTCCATCTGACTGCATCTTAATACCCCCTGACCATAAGATATGGATGTATCAGGAAGGGCATCCGACGTAAAACCTACGCCAAATCCATAAGCGGAAATGTAGGCAGGGTGAAAAAGGAAAGTCAGGAGTTATCTGTGACAGAAGAGTCATAAAGTCATTGTTGTGTCACTTGGCACTCTGCAGGGTAGGTAACTTCAACAGCGCCTCTGCAGTTCAAACCTGGTACTACACATCACAGTTGCTGTGACAGAGGAAGACGAAGAAGACAGGGAAAGATTGGAACAGGCGATCCGCTGTGGCGACCCCAAAAAAGGAAGAGCCCAAAAGAAGAAGAAGAAAAGAAGATGAGTGTGGTCAAGCAGCAGTGGGGTAAAAATCAAAGTCATATTCCGGAGTGTGTTTCTCACTAGAGGAACACCACAGATGGAGTGTCCCAGCAGCCTCTTTAAATGCTCCAGAGTTCCGGCTGGCAGAGTTCCCAAATCTCCTATTCCCCATTGTTGGTATTAAAAGAGGCGCTGTACGTCATACTTGGTGAGAAAAAGTGGGAAAGGAAAAGCTTTTCCCCCCTCTAGCCGTCGATCCTTCCTTTTTCTCGTCAGATTATAAAAATATGGCGAAAAGAGGCAGAGCAAGCAGGAAAAGAGCAATAGAGAGAGTCAATTGAATGAATACAGAACAGTGGGAATGAATACAGACGACAGCAAGTATGAATCCTTTGGCCCCTCGTTGTGTCTGACTAGTTCCTCTGACATCGTAGTGAAGACAGAGAACTTCACCGTTTGGATAAAGGATTGGGCCTTTAGTGGCCAACCCTGTAACTATGTAGGGATAAGAGGGCGGGGGGCTGACAGGAAAAGAGTGGTTTGTACATGTGTGTGTGTGTGTGTGTGTGTGTGAGTACTGGGCTCTGCGTTTAGCTATACTACCTTGCAGGATGTGAATGGCTGCCTCAGGTTTACCTTTGTGTCTGTCTGTGTGTGTGTGTGTGTGTGTGTGTGTGTGTGTTACTCGCTGTTTATGATATTATTCATCATTGTGAAAACATAAGCTCAGAGCAAAGCAGCATTTTCCCTCCAATAGACTGTGTCAAACATGATTTATCTGCTTTACAAACCAGCACTTCATATTTTACAGTATGGAACACAGATTTTGAAAAACAAATACACAAATCAAAGTTCCACTTATTAATGATGTCTATAACAGGAAAACTCCCACATCGTGAGCTTGATGACCTCCAAGTTCTCTTCGCTTCTTCTCTTCTTCTCTTTTAGACCTCCTAAAGGTCTAAAAGAGACCTGGACAGCTATTGAATCTAATGCACTGGCAGATTTAGCTATGGCCGACATGGTTGGCCGCCCAGCGCAGCATTTTGCCTGGGAACGGCACAGGGGCACGCATCAAAAAAATAAATAAATGTGAAAGGTGTCATCGCTGATGGGCATTCTGTCATTCAAGTTCACATTATGTCAATTATAATGTCAACGTGTGTGACCTGACCTGTCGTATGAGAGCAGACATGTTTCTGCCTGCAGAGAGGGATCCCACGGTCAGAGGTAGGAGATAGGGCGGCGGTTCGCAGCAGGTAGGTGGACGAATATCAGGTCTTTTTAGGCATTTCTCTCCTTATACATTCTGAGCCTCAAAACGTTCCTTAAAGTAAAACTTTCTTCAGAGGAGACCTGTGGTCCAGTAACCTACCTGCTGTGCCCCGCCGACCCATCTCCGTCCTCTTTAGATCTGAATGTGTCATTCCCTCCTGTCATATCATGCGTTTTAGTAGACCAAGCTAGAATCCATCCTGGACAACACCTCTCACCCCCTACATGAGATCCTTTGAGATCCTTTGTCTGCACTGCAGTCAGAGTTTACAACAAATCACTGTCAGACTGTGTCGTATCTGAAACCCGGAACTCTGCCACCTCACTACCCACAATGTGTGTTTCTGATAATCATCAACTGACTACGAACCATGTGTGTTCATCTAATTCCACTATTACACATCTGCACCTGGACAACTATTACACATCTGCACCTGGACAACTATTGAACATCTGCACCTGGACAGCAATTGAACATCTGCACCTGGACAGCTATTGAACATCTGCACCGGGACAACCATTGCCGATCTGCACCTGGACAACTTTTGCACATCTGCCCCTGGACAACTATTGAACATCTGCACCTGGACAGCTATTGAATATCTGCACTTGGACAACTTTTGAACATCTGTACCTGGACAACTATTGAACATCTGCACCTGGACACCTTTTGCACACCTGCACTGGGAGAACTATTGCACATCTGCACCTGGAAAACTATTGCACAACTGCAATGGGACAACTATTGAACATCTGCACCTGGACAGCTATTGAATTTCTGCACCTGGACAGCAATTGAACATCTGCACCTGGACAGCTATTGAACATCTGCACCGGGACAACCATTGCCGATCTGCACCTGGACAACTTTTAAACATCTTCCCCTGGACAACTATTGAACATCTGCACCTGGACAACTATTGAGTATCTGCACTTGGACAACTTTTGAACATCTGCACCTGGACAGCTATTGAACATCTGCACCTGGACAACTATTGCACATCTCTAACTGGACTTTGTTTTATTTATATTGAGTATGCCAATTGATATTTCATTCGTCTGTTGTTGGTTTATTTGAAAATAACATCCAGGTGTGATAAACCTGAGTATGTTTTTAATCTTTAGATGGATGTTAGATGGGCAATTATGAAAAAGACTTTTGCCTATAAATGCAGCAGTAACTTTAGTAATGCAGTAGTGTTTGGTAGTTTGACAGAAAAAAGGTACTCTCTCACATTCACTCACCCTCCTCACCTGGAGGGGGGAGGGGGCATAGTACATGGCAGCCCTCAGGTCTTGAGTCAGAGCACTCTTTCTTCTTTGCTAACTTTTGTCCCTCACCGGACTCCAACAGTAACAATTAATAATTAACTGTTACTGTTGGAGTCCCCTAAAAATGCCATCATATAAAAACATATATTTAAAAAAAAACTTCAAAAAATAAATGAACAAATAGGTGACTTTCCATTCCATTTCATAAATATGATGAAAACGGGTGCTGAAATCATTTGTATATTAATCAATTCATCAGTAATGGATAAAATATAAATTTTATACTGGTATGGTTGTAGTGATGTTTTATACACAGTATTGTAAACTGGGTTAAAGTTTGGGTTTTGGATTATTGTTTTTACAAAATAGTAATTTAAAAGATGTCACTTTCAGCTCTGATGGTAGCGAGCAATCGTTTTCATTTCATAGGCAACTCACATCCAGGAGTACTAATGTGTGTAGGAGGTGGTTCACGGAAATAATGGACCGGACACGATCTGGGTTCTCATTCACACACACGCACTCACACATTCACACACAGGATAAGAACACAATAACACAAGCAGTACCAGGATGATCTGATTTACCACATTTGTTCTCTCTAGCCGTGCCACGTGATACAGGGATGGACAAAAACAGCTGGCTTGATGTTTTTTCTTGGTAAGGACATTAATGGAGGCCTCAGACAGTAGGTGTGTGTGTGTGTGTGTGTGTGTGTGAGGACACAGGCACACGGTTTGAGTTTAAAAGGACTCACAGTCAGCATCAGCGAGGAAGAGGAAGCTGAGTAGGAGCAGTCCCGGATTGGCAGAATGCATCATGGGATATGTGAACACATGCATGCTGTATCCAAAGTGAGCTCACTGCCTCACTGCACCACAGGACCAGAGAAAGAAGCCCTTACAACCTGGTGAGAGAAATAAAGACAAGAGACAGGGGACAAGAAAAGGCAGTCGTTAGATTCTTTCCATGTCCAAATTAAGACAGTTTCAGAAAGAAAAAGACCCACACACACATACACACACGGACACACACACATTAAGTGTGTGAGATCCCTCTAGGCCTTACTCTCCAGATATGCAGCTGCCATCCCTCTTCTCGCTTCATTAGGACCATACTCATCGCCTTAAGGTGGGTTTTGATGTGTAGGCGTGTGTGTGTGTGTGTGCGTGTGTGTGTGTGCATGTGCATGTGCATGTGCGGGAGAGCACACACCGTAGATGATAACCTCATGGCACACATGTTGAATTTAACCATCAGTCGACTTTTGAAGTTAATTTTCTTTCAATCCCAAAATTAAGAAACCACATCAATTTCTTTGCCGGTTATACAACCTGCAGTAACAGGATTCGTCCAAATGTAAATCAAACACGGCACGATTTCAGATAGTTGGAAAGGAATGAATGGCTTTAAGATGGAGAGGTGGGGGGGATGAAACGAGGGATTGATGGATGATGGGGAGATTAAAATGGGCGAAGACTGACTGGTGTTATCTACTGGCTGTGTCGCACACAGCGTGGGTCTACACACAGCTCAATGTCTCCTTCCTTTCATTCTTCACTTGCTTCCTTTCTTAAACTCCTCCTGTCTATCCCTTCAGTCCCGCTCATCCTTCTACCTACTTATCTTTGTCCTCATTCACACACATCACTTCCCCTTCTTTACTTTGAAAAATCAGAAATCTCGATTCTTCTCGATTATTTTGCTATGAATCTCTCCACATTTCCTTTCTTTCCCCCTTCCATCCGTAATAATTCTGGCTTCGACGTCAGTCTGTCTGCGTGTCTGTCTGACTCTACAGCTAACGGCCGGTGTGAGGGTCTGGCATTAGGAGAGACAGGCGTCAGGTTGTGTGTCAGAAATCTCACAGCTCAAATCACGTGACAAAATGAGACATGGCAGGTCACTGCTGCTGTACAGGAACTGATAGTGTAGAGTGAGAAACACTGAAAATGAGCAGAGGCAAGAGAGAGAGAGAGAGGGAGAGAGAGAGAGAGAAAGAAAGGGAGGGAGGGAGGGAGAGAGAGAGGGAGAGAGAGCCTTTGGAAACATAAGGAGTATTTCTGCGTGAGTGAATGTGTAGGTCTGTACTGTATGTTAATGCAATGGGCGATCCCAAGCATCTCCAAATGCATTTGCACACGCATGCATGACAATGTGTGTGTGTGTGAGTGTGTGTGTGTGTGTGATTGTGTGTGTGTGTGATTGTGTTTGCATCTGTGTTCCTGTGTCCTGTCTATGTGCATGTGTCTATTGGGTTTCCAAAACTGGACAGAGTCATCAGTGGCAGCAGCAGTCTTAATCCCCTCCACTCCTGAACAAGCTATCTGATTAAAAAAAATAGTGAGGGGGGGGTCGGAGGATGCTGGAACCCGGAGCTCTCAGCGTCCCTGCAGCCAAAGCAGCAAATAACTAAACCCATACTGGATTTTCCACTTGGTTTGGTCACAAACAATTGCTTTGGGTTAACCTAGATCTTTCCCTGCACAGAGTAAGTCCTCTCCATTCTGCTACACCGTATGAACAGGCGACTCAGCAATACATTATTAAAATGTGTTGAGTTCAGGTGCCCTCAGCTGAGGAAATACACTTTAAGTCTTTATTTTGCATTAGATCTCATTTAAAACTTTGTCTTCGAGGGGCAAATGTTTTTTCTACATGTTCCAGTATTTTGAAAGCGCTTAAGCTGTATTTTGAGTTCTTTTTAGCTATATTTATATTTTTAATGAACCTGCTTTTGCACTGAATTGATAAGTCTTTAGAAACATGGAAACACTAGAAATCTGGTAATGCACTTAAGTCTCTACACAGAACATTTTAAGGAAAGTTTCGCTGGTATGTTTGCTCTGTGTGTGGCCAATAATCACTATGTCTGCATTATTTAGTATCTCACTTCACAGCATACCACAGTAATTAAAGAGCTGAGATAACAGGAAAAAAAAAAAGAGAGAGAGAGACAGAGAGAGAGACAGAGGGAGAGAGAGAGGGAGAGAGAGAGAGCGAGCGAGCGAGAGAGAGAGGAGAATGGTGTGTGGAGACTAGACTTGTAATATAAGACAAAGAAGAAAAAAGACACATGGAAGGAAAGGAAACAAAAAGACAACCTGAGCGACACACACTGCAAAGTAGTCACCAGATTATAATCTGGGTGGCTGTTGTTGCCAGTTTTATAGCCAAGAGTCTGACAAAAAAAGCCTTTCTTGGTGCCAGAGCCTTCTTCTGTACGGGGAATCGGTCGGCTCAGAGCCATTCAGCTGCATTAGTCCTTATCGCTCCGTTATACGTAGCCTGTCTGGACGGTCCTGTGGCGATCAGTCACGCTTATCTCTGGGATAACTTGTGACAGAACAAAGACTGACTCATAGAATGACAGGCTTTTTTTTTTCTTTCCACAAAAACAGACGGGAGTACGGGAAGAAGGTGACGACGGAGAAAAAAGGGCAGAGGAGGCTGATGTCTGTGCCTATTTCATTTATTTTATCCATTTCTCTTCATTATTACTATTATTTATTATTTGATCAGTCTTTTTCTCGTCTTCAAATGTGTTTTTTATGTATGGAAGTACACAGACGATGACAAATAAGGAAAAATCTGAAAGAAAGGAGGACATGAGAGGGACAGAAAAAATATTTACGATAATAAAATGATGAAAACACATTATTATGTAGTCATAAGCAAATATTATGACATTCTAAGTCTTTATTAATGCACTTAATGTCGTTTTAATTATTAGATGAGGCCTTACTTTACTTAATTACAACTGCGGTACAGTGTATCACTTATTATCAGTTTACACTCGGGCATTCTGATATGAATATGTTCCAGTAGGAGATGAAGTTGCTGACAACTACATTTATTGACACTTAGAAGAAGAAAACATACAGGAAAAGGTGATGAATTGTCCCTAAGCAGTCAGGTGTTTTCCCAAAATGCACCTCAGCAGTGCCCGGGAGGTGATTTGGTCTTTTTCCAGCGTTCGGTCCGCACTCTGTGCCGACTGGTCTATGCTGGATTCGAACCAGTTCTCAAGATAGGTGTCAATGAACTGAGCCATGCACTGCTGCCAAAGTTGATCGTACAGTTTAAAAACTTTATCTCTAATTAGCTAAAATACAGCACTTTTAGTTTAATGACTCAGTCACTGGGAAAAACACAATTTGTGATGACGAAGATGGAGCAAAACCTCCTAGGTGAATGTGAGCAAAAGGATATGAAGAAAATTAAATGAGTTTCAAAAACAAATAAAAATGTAAAAAAATGGAATAAAGCAATTCTAACACCTTTAAGGTCCCTACAAAGTACGTGTGCAATTTAATTGAATTCTGTGGACTAGTTTTTGCAGAAATGTGGGCAGACTTCTCCCTGTTGGGTTCCTACGGATGGATGGTGGTAACGCTCTACTTTCCTTTTGGCAGAGGAATACATTTCTAAAGTAAAGAAAGTGAAAGAGTGGGTGGATGATGGCCGAGAGAGAAGAGGTAGGAATACAAAGTGAAGTGCAGTACCTTTGGAAAGGATGTAGAGAACGATAGAGACAAAGACAAAAGACAGATCCAAAATTCATAACTGAAAGCAAACAGTATGTGATGGAAAAAGAAGATTAAGTATCTAAGTTTGATTTTATATTCCCAAAGCGGAGCCAGCAAATGTAATTAAACATACGAATTAACTTACTGTTTTTACATTCTACTTTCCCAGCAGTAAAATGGCTCATATTTGTCCTGGTCCCTATATAGGATCGGGATCTTGGGCATTGATGTTCACGATCAATCATTTCCTTTAAGAGCTCTTTAAGAAAGCATAGATTGCCTCTCATGGCGCTTAAGTGCCCAGCATGATTCCAAAAGTTGGTTCATTTCCCCATATGGGTCCATTTAGGGCTGACGGAGCAGGATGACATCAGAACAAATTTGCAGTGAATGAGTTGGCAGTCAGTTCTGGGGGCTTCCCAGTCCAAGTGCATCGTGTTTAAAATGTCACACAGGAGCAGAAGATGTATCATTGTTGCCTTTGGATGGGTGGAAATGAGCTGAAGTACAGGTGAAAAAGGACTTGACTTTACCTAAAAGCATTCGACTTCATCTTGAATATGACTTTTGTCTTCATGTCACGTTAAGAGTTCAGGCTGCTGAAGTCTGCAGCCTTCTTCTAAGATCCGGTTTAGACCTGTTTTAAATGCGTTTTGGGCGATGGGACCACAAGAGGAGAGCGAGACACATAAATACAAGCGTAAACGACCTCCAAGACGCATTAAGTGATCCGATCACTCAAACCACTGGCCGAGGTGGTCTGGGACGCATTAACCACATATTTTCTTTGTACTGTAGACGTTAATGTGTCCTGATGCGTCCCGAACAAGGACCTAACAGGGAAATACTTCATCAGTGCTGGACGTGGTGGATGTTTTGGCACAAGCGTTAAAGAGAGTCGGCTGCAATTGCAAAGTACCTTGTCCTGTCAGTCTCAACAGCTGGAATAGTCAGCTGCATTTATATTATAGAGGTGCACCGCCGCCAGGAGGCCTGGTTTGATGTAATCGAAAATCAGCCAAGAAGTTTCACTCAGCAGATACTATGCCGGTTGAAGGCGTCAACGGTCACACAAACCAAGCATGAGCAAACACGGCTCCAAACATCTCGCAAGTAAACCAGATAATTCCAGAAAACACAAAGCTCGCAATTTGTAACACCAGTAAGGACAAAATAAGCTGTGGAGGGAAAACCCCAAGAACGTTCGGGACAACAAACTTTATCACACACTTCAAATTTAATCCCCCCGAGGAACATAACTCCTAGTTTCAAGAAGCTAATGTTAGCAGAGCGGCTAAAGCTAGCAGCAGCACAGAGTCAGCCCAAGGCCTGAAGTCCCTGAACAAAGCCAACATATAACATGTGATGGATTAAACGAGGCTTAAAAAGTTCTATATTCACTTCGAAATGTCATGCAATTTGTTAAAACATCACAATGTGGGGACGGTCATTTCAACAGGCCAGAACAAATACACAATGCCGACCAGCCTTACTCCCACCCAGACAAAATCAGTATCGACCGGTCCGACTTTTTAACTCGATTATCGGCCAAGAAAATTTGCTATTGGGGCACTTCTAGTATATTACCTCTTGAAACATATTCAAATTGTGAGTTAGCCCATGCTAGCTGGCTCAAAAAATCTGCCGTTTGACTGACGCGACTGATAACTACGTAGCGCAACTGACAGAGACAGCAATGAAATTTGAACATAAGTTCAGCCGGACACATTCGGAGACGCATGATAGACGCAGCCGTAAATACAGATGTGCCTCGCTGTCTTAACTTAACTTAACAGGTTCTAAGGCAGCACCGAAACTGATTGGTGTTTTACAAACATGACAAACTTGCATCTTAAATTCCCTTTTCTTGTGTCACAATTAAGCTGGCTTCAACTACGACGCTCTGATGATAAATAACAAACAGTATAGAAACATGAGTTGCAAAATATGCAGCAAAATATAGCAGTTTCTCAAAGAAGCTCTAGCTGGAGATGGCTTGAAGGGATGGTGTTTGTTTGATGTGTATGACAACCGAGCATGAACACATACACTAGTGCACACAGTGATTATCCGTGATCTGTCCTCTCGCCTACAACTCACAAACACACTCAAACAGACTACAGAAGTAACCCCCTCAGCATGATTTGTGGAGAAACGTTGCTCTTGAAAGGCAGACAACTGAGTGTCGGGGTCTTCAAATATGGCAGCTGCTCACATCACGCTGTGATTTTAATTGCCTCTGAATTTGGGTGACTCACCCATATCTATCACCAGAGTAGATTCCCTGTATGTGTACAGTAGGGTTCCTCATATAAACGTACTGGTGCAGCGTCAAATCGCTACATCGTTGCATCAATCAAGCGTTGCAGTTCCCTTGATCCTGGTCAAATTGACTTTACTTCTATATGGCGCATTTCCAGTCTGCTGGACTACTCAAACTGCTTTTTACAACACGGGTCAATATTCACCCATTCACACAAACCTTCACACAGTGGATGCCATGCCAGACGCCACCTGCTCATCAGGAGCTGTAACCATTCACATTCATTCACCAACCGAACAGCCATTGGGAGCAACTTGGGGTTCAGAAATTTGGTCAAGGTGATATTGGACGACGGCTCTACCTTCCCGTCCTCGCTTTCATTTTCCATTCAATTTGGAGAATGAAACAAACCCTGTGCCCCGAACGTGAATGTTAGACTCAGTGGTTCACCTTTCAAGAAAGGTTGGGTGGGTTGCGGACATTACGGCAGATCCCTCAAACATTTAACGTGGGCTGGTCCTCACCCTGGCAACACAACGCCATCGGGCGAACTGAGGACAGTCCGCTTCAATGTGACCTGTACCGGTAATGATCGGTTATTACCTACCAGTTACCTGTCTGAGGTCCGTTGGCCTCTTCCCAGCAATAAAGGCCCCAACATCTCCCCTGCGCCATCACAACAAGCAACATTTAGCACCGAGCTAACGTTACTTTCATCATTTTTTATTCTGTATTCATTAAGATAGTGTTTAGTAGTGTCATATTTCAGTTTTAGAGTGTTATATGGTTCTTGTGGATTTTGGGCGGTTTTCGGGGAACCAATTACTATTTTTACGTAGATTTTTTAGTTGCCACGACGTCGGTTTGCTACAGAGGTCCTCTACCATGGAGCGAATGAACAACTATTTGGGTAGGCTAGTGTACGTTTGTGTGTACCGTGTTTGTGACTATCTGTGTGTTTGAGACAATGCAGGGGACAGAAAGAGAACGCTCTAAGAAACTTCCTCTTAAATCCTAACAAATGTGAGTCAGTGGATCGTATGTCAAGCTAGAGTTTCAGGCTGCACTACAGTGTTGTGCAATGTTGACATTGATACCCTGATGACATCTGAAAACGAGAGCTGACGTTATGGAGTCTGTCATTTATTCAACAAAAACAAAACAATAGATCATCCTCACTGTGTTTGTTCCAAAAAAGCAGGTGTTTCTCAAAGGACTGTTTATTTTTAAAGGCAGCTCCAGAACCGACTCGTTTCACCATCACTGAACAAATCACACCTCACTGTATGAAAAGCATCAGGGGTCGGCTTTCCCACGACAGGCCTGCAGGAGTAAGGGTACAGCACAAAAACACGCTCTGTAAAGTTTGTTGGACTCCTTCGCCTAAAAACACCTGACACGAAAAGCAGCAGATGGTAAAACATAGACAAATGTTGCCACCAAGTAATTCTTAAAAGACCTGCTGCCAATTCCTACGTCTCAGAGAAATAGTTTCCTGAATAATAAGACACGCACTTTCTGGACAACTGGTCCTTTTTTTTCTTGGATTTTTTTTTTATTATTATTAGGCATAACTTAAAATTTAAAATGATTAAAGGCGAGTATATTTGTATTTTTGTGTGCAATATATTTAAAAATCCTTTTTTTCATTTTTTTTGTGTAATGGAGTACATTAGCAGACAGTCCTTATAGTGACGTGTATTTTTTTTGATCATATTCTACAATATTGGAGTTCATCATCGAATAGTTCAGAATTTTTTATTTGTTAATTTTGCGCAAAATTTGAGAGGGCTTTATGAATGGATTTGGACTTTAAGTAGAACACAGCATATTTGATTTGATTTGACCATCCTGCAGCAGAGCACCTGATTTGTTGCAGTGAGTTTTAGTACTGCGTTCGCTTTGAGTGCTTCAGAATTAAGTGCAACATCATTTCATATCATCAGTCGGCAACAATTAATACGGTTAATAAGAGCGAGCTTCTTCAACCAAGAGTTTTATAAGCATATTTTGAAAGATGCAAAAATCACAGAAATTATTGAGATATAATCATTTTTCAATATCAGACAACCCTAGTAAATATAGACTACATTTTCATATATGTAATATATATACTGTATGTAACCATTGTGCATTTATCTCACATTAATGACAACGAATGTAATTGTCCCTGACACTGTCGGGTTTATTTTCTCACTTTTATGTGATCTATACATGATGAGTTACATTTAGGTAAGGTCCTGGTTGAGCGGACTTCATGCTCGTGCAAATATACGCACGTCTTTGAACGACCACCATGAACGTTTGCCAATTTGAAAACCTACCAATGAAAATACGTTGAAGCCTGTGAGGTTCATGATCTAGCACTACTGCATTAAATAAGAGCTGGGGGAAAAAACTTGATTGTGGTCCCTTATAATAAATATTAACATTACAAGTAGCTTGATAAAACCTAACTTTTAAGGTTTACACCTGGTATGATCCTAGAGGAATGAATATTCATCAATTCACTGAAAGGGCTACGTATGGCTATGTGATGTTAATGGGGGGAATTCTGGGGGGAATTCTGACTTCATTCTTAGGATTATGACTTTAATCTCAGAATTGTGACTTAAAACACTGACTTCTGACTTATCCTCAGAATTGGGCTGGATGATATTTTGGGGGGAATTCTGAATGTATTGGCCTACATTTGGAATTCCGAGTTTGAAAGTCAGAACTCTTTGTTCAAAGTCAAGATTCTGAAAATAAAGACAGAATTCTGAGTGTGAATAATTCAAAGACCATTTCATTAAAATCTTAAAAAGAAACATTCAGCTATTTAAAGGCGAGCATCGGCTTGTCATTATCTCATGAAGACTGGGGACCGGACTTGGACTTTCCTTAAAAGGCTTAATATAGCTCAGATCAATGCCACATTACTTCCGGA
Organism: Lophius piscatorius; assembly: GCA_009660295.1. NCBI lineage: Eukaryota > Metazoa > Chordata > Actinopteri > Lophiiformes > Lophiidae > Lophius > Lophius piscatorius. Next base: position 75,549 of record VRLP01000256.1, read on the forward strand.
TTTTGCCCTCAGTGTAATTGAGACAGCTCAAGTTTCTCCCAAAAGACAATGCAAAGAAGTAGTTCGTGTGAAAGGAATTCATAGGAGGACAATCAGCTACGTCCTTTACTGGATAAGAGCCGGGTGATCCCTTTACTTCCTGCGAGATAGATGACAAGACTGCCGTTTACACGGTGAGATGGAGGCCCAGAAACTCGCACACAGTAGTCATTTGAGTCGGGCTTTCAGGACACTGGGAGAAACAAGAAATCAATAAGACGATCTGAGAGGAGAGGCAAGGAAAATGTGATTGATTGAGATGAAGATTTAGGCTATCTGGTTGTGCTCAACTTGTCACTTCCTCTGCTTCTCCAAACACTCTGCCCTCCCTTCATCCCTCCATTCCTTTGAATCTTAATTTAATCATCCCTCCAGCCTGACTCTATCTCTGTTCTGTCTCTCTTCTCTCAACATCTTGTTTCGCCCACTTCATGCCTTGCTGTCTCAGACGGACACACAAACTACTAGGTCTGTGCCAGTCATGCTCTCACCATATCTCCTTTGCCTCCATCGTAAGGACGACTAGAACATCAGTCAATTTGACTGTTTTTGGGATTCTTAGATACCCTTGTGTCTTAAATAAGAATAACGTTTTTTTTAATGCTTTAACCAAGGTCTGGCACATTCAGGTTGAGAGCCTGGGTTCCATTTCCGTTCAGAATAGATGCTTTTTATTAGTTTCGCTTTGCAGGGATTACTCGGTTTCTCTCCATTCTCCTTCCTCGATTCTTGACTTAAACATTCAATTGGTCTTCTCAGAAGAGAAGCCTTGTCCTCTGAAAGCAGCCTAGTCCCAACACGCGAAAGATGGAAATCCACATTATTACCACATTTTGGAATAAGGAGCAGATCTTGGGAGCAGCAGGACCTCAGAGCGTGAATGGATGATGTTGAATGATATTTATTCTATTCTATTTTTGCACATTATTTACACATGTTTCTGGGTGAATGATACCTGCAGGCTTTGGCCAAAACAGGAAGAGACAGTCTTTGACCTTAAATCATCAAATCCTGGCTGCCTGGAAAATGCAATTGATTTATTGTCGTTAATCCTTAGTTTAACTTTAGAATCCTTATTTACGATCCAATTTTGAACTTCAGAAGGTTGTATTAATTTATATTTTAAAATGAATAGATAGAGATGCTGCTATCGCATTCTCTTGGCCGATCACAGATCACCAATTAATGTTCGCTCCGTCCTCCTTGCTGTGTGTTTCTTAACCAGTTGCATGACTTTTCAAAGTAAAAATCAAACTCTTTCAGCCTCGTTCAGTCCATTATACTTTATTCAGGGACTTCAGCGGCTCCGTATATAGTTGACAGCGTACATACAAAAGTGGTCTCGTGGCTGGCTCTGCACTCCCGTTAGCTTTTGCTGCTCTTCCAACGTAAGCTTCTTGAAACTTGCTTTTCCTCTCAGGGTGATTCATTTTGAAGTGTCTGATTAAGTTTCTTGTTGCTGAACGTTTTCGTGGTTGTTCCTCTGCAGCTTATTTTGTTCTTACTGTTGATACAACTTGCGAGCTTTGTGTTTTTCTTCATTCACGATGAAAGATTTCCATGCTGGTGATATGTTTGTAGCGGTGGTAGCCAGGCCTACCAGCACATCTCTTTAAATAGTGCTTTATGTTTTGGACCTTGAATTCTTTTCATGTGCAGCGTCAGACATAAAAACAGCCTGTTAACATTAGTTTATCTCAGCTGCAATCAAGCAGATCTACAAACTGAATACCCCTGTTTCAAACACAAGCAAAATCACACATCCCACCAGCTCCACAGACAGCAATTTAATTGTTGCCTTAAGGCAGGCAATTTGATTTGCATCAATAGCCATCAGAGGCTGAGGGCCACAGAGCCACCAGTCACAAAAACGCACAAATCCATCCCACTACTCCTCTCCACCGGTGCACCTCTCTGACTGACGTTCGCTGACAAAGAAGCTGAAGTGTTCAAAAACACCTTGGCCTGTTTAACATCCCCATTAGTGGGCAGGATTTCATCAGCATTTAGCTGGTGGGTGGCTCCAGTCTTTCACTCTGATGATAAACTGTCTCCAATACCAGAGCTGAAGTGAAGGCTGAAAACAGATAAGTGTACACTAAGCAGAGTGCTGAATGTGGCCAATCGAAGGGTTAAGCCATCCTTGACTAACTGGCCCAAGCTGGGCAGCCATTGGACCATATCTGGCAGCCATCCATGATATTGAGAGAGTGATAGGGGGAGAGAGAGAGAGAGAGAGAGAGAGGCATACAGAGAGAAGTGGAGAGAAGTTGAGTGGATTAGAAAGAGGTGGGGGATGACAACATGTAATTACCTATTTACCCAGCCTTCAGTGGAAACCTCATCAAAGGCTAATTGAGCGGTGCATTAGTGAGAAGGTCATAAAGATGGCAGCAGGACTGCGGAGGGAGGAAGTGAGAGAAAGATGAGCACCAGCTGAGGGACGAGGAGGTTAAGAGATCGAGACTGAATGGTCCGGTAAAAAAAAGGAAGGGGTGAGAGGAAGGAAAGGGGGAATGGAAAGCCAAGTAATGTGGTTCAAGTCTGTGCTGGCTTTACGTGAAACTAGAGCTCTGATGTGAGCTATATAAAGGAGCAAAGCAGCATTGCTCTGACATGAGCCCACCATCGATTGAGTTCTAAGGAAAGTACAGCGGCATCAGCCTTAAAGAGATCTTCAGTCAGAACCCGACCTATGTTGACAGCAAGGGTATATCCCAGAAGAGTTTGCAATCCTCTTCGTTGTACAAGTGATTGAACTGCTCAAATGAAATGTGAAGTTAGTTCCATGTTATTATTGTTAAAATATGAGATCCCCTCGAACCGATCCATATGCAACTAATTTGGACAACATCGGACTAATGCCTGAGAATTTACGCTCCAAATCCCTTTGGGGATAAAACTCCCCCTAGTGTCAGACACACTCTCCCAAAATCAATCCATTTCTTCCTCACCATACAGTTTATGTTGGAATAAAATTTGAAAATAAAATGATTAATGATGAAATCATTTTTTGAGTTACTGTGTTAACACGAAGGATCTGCGGCGGATGGCAATGACCATTACATAGATCCTCGACTTTCCGACTTATTGATTTTCCTTTACTTATGTAAGTTATTGATGTGTGTTAAGGAGTTTCGGACGATCCTGGTGACTCTACATCATGAGCGACTGTTGAGTAATCCTGAAGATCCGTCCGAGCTATACTCTGTAAAGCGTCTTTGAGTTTTGTGAAAAGCACTATATAAGTATAAAGTATTATTATCATTATTATAATCCATATATTATTATTTCATTGAGCTCATTTCACACTTTCAAAGTAATATTGTAATCTGCAAAATAACTACTATAATGAAGACTACAATATTCTCTAGGCACAACTTCATAAATCGGATGTTTTTAAAATACACTGCTACATTAAAACCCTCACTAAATCTTCTCATTTCATATTTTGCCATTATAGAGTCAGTATATAATTGTGTGCATGGGCATTTGTGTTTTTTCACAGTAGCAATGATGCACTTGCCCCATACACTGTGGTGGACCTTTAGTGTTGAGGGGAAAGTGGCACATCGGAGGCAGTCATCTCTGTAATGTGTTTTAGTGCATGGATGGATGGAGGAGAGGATAGACCTATGGATGGATGAGCCTGCAGTATGGTCACGGTCTGCATGCTGCGCTCCTATGACATGCTACACGTAATACTGTTGGCTGCCGGCGCTGCACAAACATCAGATGGGACATGTAGGATGGCTCAAACACTCACACTCACACTCGCACACACACACACACACACACACACACCACCGATCAACCTGGCTGGGTGACCTCCACAAGCAGGTGGAATGCAGCAGTAATAATTTACAGGCCTGGAGCTACTTTAACGTCAAATAAAAAATGGATTTCCTCCAGACCAGAAGTGGCAAACCCTTCAATAACTGAACCTTTTATCCACACTGTACTACATCCATAACTCATCTCCCACATACTCTTCAATTATACACTTTCTAAACGGGGTGGTCTTTCAGCATAGAATATATAGAATAGATAGTGCATCCGTGCCTCACAATGACCGAGTTTTTTTCCTCTAAGGCTACAGAGAAACCAGTCCCTGAACCCTGCTTCATGTATCTACTGAATTCCATGACAGAACACAAGAGCTGGCCGTCCTATTGTGAAAGACGAAACTATTTAATCTCCGTTGAGCATTGCAGTGATTTATTCCAGGTAGAGAAGGGGTTTGGGTGACTCTAAGAAGTAACCTTTCCTCCACGCGAAGCTGGAGGTGATTTCATGTGAAATCAAAGCAAACGCCTCAACTCTTCTTCTGTCAATAACAGACCTATCAGTTTGAATTTGAATAGACGCAAAGCAAGACGAATAAAAATAACACCACCATGAAGGTCAAAGGGGAGTCGATGGACAGTTGACTGCAAAAATACATTTCTTGATCAATCTTCTCCAATGTCCTGTTGTAATGGCCGAGGGGGAAGGGTTAGGATGGGGTTACAAAACCTCTTTCCTCAGATTGATTTTGTCAGTAGGGGGGCGGGAATACATGAGAATGACTCAAAATAACATGCGTGGGACTTGAAAGGATATATTATATGTTGCAGTGCATGGCAACATATATTACATATACATCTGCTGAGATATCTCCATTCCTCCAGATGGAAATATCTAAATAGATGCGAAGCAATAAGAATTACTACCGAGACCACGCCAATTTACCTTGAGTTGTGACACACACTTACACTTTTGTATATGCAAATTACTTGTTTTCCTGAACTCACATGATCATGAGGACGGAGAGAAAAAATATCCTTTTGAGCTGTTCCTTATTTATAGGGATTTGAAGTTGCGTAGAGTAGAGTGATGGAGATCTGACAAGTGGAGGGAAGAGGAGAGAGAGAGAAAAGAGACAAGATCGCGTCCTTCCAAGTTAAACAGAAAGACAGGAGAGAGAGAGAGAGAGAGCGAGAGAGAGATAGAGAGAGAGAGAGAAAAACCCACATCCCCTCTGGCTCAGTAATTAAGACTGGGGACAATAAATATGTAATGGGGGCTTTTTCCACCAAGTGCGTCTGCCTCTCCTTCTTGGAGATGGGACCGCAGGGAGACAGGCCGAGCAAGAACGACTAAGTACACTGGCCATTAAAAATGGATGCAAGGAACAACCGCCTTGTCCACCAACCATCCAGAATGTTATGAGTGGAGTTGCCGTAGTTACAGGGCTCCAAAATGGTCCTTGGTTGTCAGGGTGAATCAAATCAGACATGTGAGTGCTTGGACAAGCGCTACCGTGCTCCCTTCCTAGGCTTCCTAAGGGATACTACAACTCAATGATGTCATTGGGAGAGGAAGTTTGGACCTACAGAGTGTGTGTGTATGTGTGTGTTTGTGTGTGTGGTCTGAAATTGGGAGGGGAGTAAGACAGGCAGAAGAATAGATGAAGCTGACTGACGTGATTTCTCTAACAGCCCCCCCGCAAATTTCCACATCTGCTCAACTGTATCCGCTTTATGTAACAGCAGGGTTACGTATTCGAGTACATGACCACGACTTTTGTGGTATATCGTTTATTGATGTTAAGAATATGAACTAAGTCTTACAACGTTCTGTGAGTGACACACTGAGAATCAGCTCAGAGACTTTAGAGGAAGTAAAGAAGAAAGAAAAGGAGGAATGTTTTTCAGAGAGAGAGAGAGAGAGAGAGAGAGAGACAGAGAGAGAGAGAGAGCAGTGATAAAAGACTTACTCAGAGGCTTTACTTAAAGGAATAGGAAATTCACTCATTTGTTCTCAGGCGGAAAGTATTGATACCACTCACACATCCGTCCATTAGGGCACAGACTGTAACCCGTTGTCTTAGCTTCGCAGTAAGACAGAGAGTCGAGAGAAACAGTTAGCCGGGCTCCATCTGAAGGTAAAAGCACCTCAACTGTACCATGTTACATCTTATTTGTTTAATCCAATATATAACAGCATGGTGGCAGCAGTGACTTTGTTAAGTTTCCACGGATTTCATTCAGCCATGAAATAATGAGGCATATTATCACATGTTAGGGTTTTTCTTCCATTAATGGTATAAAACATGCATCATTATTCATTTAAAATTACACTGATATTAGTTTTGACTACAGAGAGGAATGACTGATTTCAGTTGGACTTAATGTTACAGATAGTGTAATTCGGAGTGAGCTTTGTACGTATATTCTGGATGTATTTTAAGTATTTGCCTTTGAATAAAGTATAAAGCAGCTCCAGATTTAGGTACTCAAATTAAGGTGGCTAAAAATGTAATTTGCATACAGTAGAGTAAATATGCTTACACTGGTCAGCCACATAGTTAATACACTCTAATGTCTAATATTATTTGGTCTCCCTTTTGCCACCCTGAGATTTTCTGTGTTATACAACATTCCTATTAGAACCAGCATTAACTTTATCAGCAATTTGTTCTACAGTAGCTCCTCTGTGGTATCCAGGCCTAGCGCCTAAGGCTACACAGGCTAGCTTGTGTAGCCTTAGGCGACCATGACCCTGTAAGCGGCTCATTATCATCATCACATTTTATTTATATGGCACCAATTCACAACAAATGTTGTCCCAAGGGGCTTTCCATAAAGAGCCGGTCCGGACTGAACTCTTTATTTATTATTCTACAGAGACCCAACAAATTCTTCCATGATGAAAACACTACACGACAATGGCAAGAGGGTGAAGGAGTGTGAGGGAGAGGGCAAGAGAGAGGACATGGGAGAGAAAGGGAGTGGGAGAAAAGGGGAAGAGAGAGAGAGAGAGAGGGGGGGGATAAGAATAAAAAAGGTGTGAGGTGGAGAAGAAACAGACATGCAAAGCAACAACAACGATATCAGCTATAGTAACGGGCTCCACCAATCCATCAACTTTTTTCAAGGACACACCCCCACCCCAAAAAAATCCAGAATCCCTTTCCTCAGCATAACTCTCCATCTCATCCCAGCAATCCCAGCATGAGAATAGTAATATTATGATAATAGTATGATTGCATTTGTCCTTACTTAGATAACGTGGGTAGGTACTAACCACCGCAGACTGGAAACACCCATCAAGACACTTCAAACAAATCAACTTTGAAGGGATCATGGTCACTTGCTCCCTAATATATGCCAATGTGATGAGATAATAGATGGTTTTCTGACACACATACAAAGAGAAAGAAATGTGAACATGGAGTAGACTTGTCTAATAGTTGACGGAATGGAATTACTTCCTCCATTATGATGTTCAAAAATTGACAGAGAACACACATGCTATAGATGGCCTTTTGATGTTTATCAAAGCCTGTCCTTGTTTCTATACATCGCTGATACTCCTGATGATGTCATAAATCATCACATTACACCTTTCAAAGAGATTTAAGAGTCAGGGGTCAGGGAAAAAGCCTATAGGCTGAACGCGACCAGTATTAATTCAACCAACATTAGAGTAAATACTCTTCCCCAGAAGGTCAAACAACAGCACAATTGATTTGGCAGCCTGCGGTGCATTGTTATGTCAAGGTTGGGTTAAGCAAAAAGGCTTTAGAAGACGTATTCAGTGATGATGAATCTGCATATGACACCTCATAGCAGATGCAGGGATGCATCTAAATATTCTAGATGGCTGTACCTTAAGGCAAGAGAGTCAGCTGTTTGATACCCATGGACATTTACACTCTAAAACATTGATGCAATGTCACGGGTTAATTTGAGCAATCTGGTGTATTATTCATGTGTAGACTTATGAAACTTTTAGATGTAGAATCCCCTAGCAGTCCGGTGCATTCAACTCTGTTTGGTGCTGCCAGCCACCATGCGTCATTCCTAGCAGCTGCGCAGTGAAGGAGGCTGGCGGCATCGGGTGTGAGCTTCAGAGCGCCCCAACACGGAACGGATGTAACCCCTTCCTCGAAACTGGTGGGCCGAGAGCGCACCATCTCTCCGTCTGGGGAGCGGTCACTCCAGAACCAGCAGCCGTCCGTGGCCCATCAAATTGATTTCAGCGGGTGAACTAGACAGACCCCACTAGAACCTCCCCAAGGAGAGGGAGAGGACTCAGCGCCTCCTCCTGGACAGATTTCATACACTGGACCTTTAGTCACAGGAAGCGTCTTGGGAAGGTTAGAGACGAGTGTGGGTACATAAATCTGAAAATTTATAGTCACGGCACTAACTGCTCAGCTTTTTCCCACAGATGTGGTGAGCTGCAATGATGGAGTAATGTAAGTGTCATAACACTGTAATAACATATAATTATCTTTACTAGAACATACAAATAATGTTTATTCACTTATGACTATTTTGAATATTTTTATTATCATTATCATTATTAATATTATTATTATCATATGACAATAGTTGCAGTAGTAGCCTCTGCCACAGCTGTATGAATGCATGTGAGAATATCACACGCATTCATACACGTCAGACTAGAAAGATCATTTGCAGTTTTAGTAATACAACCGTCACGTTCTCTAACAGGACGGCACTCAGAGATGTCAAAACTCAGCCTAGGCAGCTAAGTTTCTCTGTGACGTTTCCCTTTTGGAGATCACTTCCTATTACTATTTGTGGCTGTACTTTTATCTCCCTGTGGCAGACTTTCTTTTTCTAAAAAAATGTGTAATGGAGCTGACGTCCACAGGTGCCTGGTACCCTCTCTCAGTGGAACTACAGGAACAGATCTTCTTCACTCATTTCAGTTATGTACAGTGCATCGTGGGCTGTAATAATCTATATCAAATCTATATCAAATGAAAATCTCTTCATAAAAGAATAACTCTGCAAACAGACACAAAACAAACGTTGTTGGAAGTTATTATCATTCAATACTATCTGTAATATAGTCATTTACTGACAAAACTATGACTAGTATTATGCTGTAAATTTACAAGAACAGAGAAATACACTTGAAGTGTTTTGCAGTTGAAGTAGTTGCTACTTAATTACAGTCACTTTTGAATGAAACGTTTATGGTGTAGATTTAGTAATGCGCATATTTCTCCGTAATTGTTTTTAGAGCAAACAGAAATACAAGCAACTAAAATGCTGCTGAGGACAAACAGTTGAAAGCCTCTTACAGCAGGTCCATTATATCAATGTAATCTGTTACACTCATGAGATTAAACCTTTAAATAAAAGCATATAAAGTATATTTGTGGAATAAATAAAAGCCTTAGCGTAATGCAAGTCTATTGCGGTTTCTCTCCACAGGATTATCTATACAGTGCGATTATGGTTCACCACAGGCTCATTTAACCATTATTGCTCAATTCAGGTCAGTAAATATGTGGGAACTAAAGGAAAACACACACCTACTGGTTCCACAGAGGCATCGGCTCACAGGCAGACATCAAGATATGGAGGTGTTGGCTTTTTCACAATGAAATATAATCTATACAGGGTGACTATATTTATCAATAAAGAACATAATTATAATCCCAAACTGTCATTGCTACCGCCGTGTGCACATCCGCTGCAGATAATTCCCCTTTACGCTAACTAAAAAACGATTTCACGGATCATTTTCAAATTTTCTATCAACATAGACCTTTGTGCTAGCAACAAGTTGGTGGATTTTGAGGAAAGGTCAGTTGTAGATTTCTGATCGTAGGTGGAGCTTTATGTCCATAAGTTTTCAGGGCATAATTTCTCAACCGTTGGTCTGCTTTAGTCCAAATTTGGTGCATATGAATCGACTCAAGGAGATCATATTTTACTCTAACAGTTCAGGTATTTACCCACTAGGTAGAGTTTATCATGGAAAACACTGTTTTTTGACATAGCTTCCTAAACGTTGTTCTGATTTTGTCCAAATCTGATGAATATATATTGACAATAGGAGATTAATCATATTTTAATCTTCTTCTTCTTTAGGCAGTTCCCTTTTGGGGTGGTAGCCTGTTGGCTAACTATACCAGTGACAAGTTTTGTTAAACCGGGTCCAAACCTATCTGGTTTGGAAATTTGTTTTGTGTTCCCATGTAGATTTTATGGCAGATGCTCTTCCTGATGCAACCCTTCCCATTTATCCGGGCTTGGGAACGGAACTAGAAGGACACTGGCTTGTGACCCCCCTTTGTAGTATTTTACTCTAATAGCTCATATTTTCTCTCTAGGGGGAGCTTTTCTTTAACGAAAACCACTGTTTTTGCTTTTGCTTGTTGAATGCAGGGGATTAGGGGCTTCTCAGGGATACAGCCTTGCTGTCAAGGACGACAGCGTAGCCCTAGTTTAAAATGATGAATCACAAACCACAAAACCCCAAACATTTTTTATTTAGCAATTAACAGCAGATTGAGTGATTTATATCGAATTTCTGGGGCCAGGATTATTGACCATATGGCTTCACACAGATGCATTTGTCATCTGAAGCGGACATATTTACTTGCAATCCTGAAGAAATTATACACAAAATGCATCTCTATATGACATATCCTCGATTCCCTCGGTGAGCCTAGAGTAGTGAATATTGTTTTCGATACATAATACGGACAAGATGACCAACTTTCAAAGTCACCTCAAAACGTTCTTGTGAAAACTCAAAAATAATGGTTTTCATGGTCATATTATGCACAGAGTAGGATATAGCTATAGTTTTCAAAATATGCTCTAAAAATGATTACAGGCAGATAGACGGACTGACGACTGTATCCCGCATCATTTTGTACTGGGGGATAAGAAAATCAATAATAAATATCAGGTCTCCGTCCTTCAGATGTAAAACATACCAGATTCTGTACTGACAGTAAATGATGGAGAAATTCTAAGAGCCCACAAAGTTGTGTCCTTCAAAGTATTTTTTTTATATAAAAGGCCTGTATTTTTTTTATCCCTCTTTATAAAGGCCAAACTCATCTCCTCCTCACCTTTATACCATTAGATGTACTGAAAATGCTTCTTATATAACAAAACGCAAACTTGCAATGGATAAACGCAAATATATATATATATATATATATATATATATATATATATATATATATATATAAGAAAAAAAGAACACAACTCATAAACATAAAGGCACATAATGATCTAATCTGTCACTTCTTCAAAGTGTGATAGCCCAATATATCAGCACATATCAAGTAATCTATCACACAACAGCAGCATGCTATGGCAGCATGCTGATGGATGGGAGCTGTGGATGGAGAGGATGACTGAGCTGCCCTTGTCGTACTTATAAAAAGGAGAGGGGAGCAGAGAGGGATGGTGGTGGATGGGGGGAGGGGGGGCATGCGGAGACCAGAATGTGGTCTGAACAGACTTGTTTGTCACGCTTTGTCATCGAGGGACATCAAGGAAGTAAAGAGCTCAAGTGTTTCATAAGCACTAAAAAGTGTGTGCATGAGAGTCAGTGTGTACTTGGCTGTACATGTCACACTGTGTAAAGACAAAGTATACGCACTTAATTATCACACTGATTGCTCTCTAGGGGATAAGTACTGCTTAAAGAAAAAAAGCCATATGTACAGTGTGTGTTTGTCCAAGGGTGTCTGCATACATTTGCTCCCATTCAGGCACATGTATACGATGTGGAATCCAAAGCATTTGACCCCAATCTGCGTGGCTGCATTATTTATAGTCTGGTGCCAGCTTTCCTTTGTTTTTTTTTTCAAAGCTTGTAGAGGGTTTGAAGTGGAAGTGCGGAAGAAAAAAATTAGGAAAAGGGGGGAAGAGTTGGTAGCAGCAATTGGGAGGAGTATTCTAGAAAAGAGCAGTTTTCTCTTGAACAAACAATTTCCCCCCTTTTTTCCCTCGTAATGGGTAAACATAACAAATCACATCAAAAGCATCAAAGCTAATTTATCGCTCTGGACCTTTCTTCGGTTTTCCCAGGGGGTTTCTAAAGTTTGGAATATGCAGTTAGTGCAGGATCTTACCAATCTGTCCTCATGCACTGCACCGCTGTGCACACCAATTAATACACTTCACAGTCTCTGCTCTTTTATATCTGGCATACACACACCACAGTCCTGGGGCATAGCTGGCAGGGCAGCAGTGTGTATCCTCAGAGACCCGCTGGGCCAAATCAATGGCAGCCAGCAGCTTTCCACAATGAGCGCCACCATTTCACTGGCTGCCACCCAGCACAGCGGAGAGGCAGCAAAATAGTCTACGATGAGAGCAGAGCGACAAGGGGTACACTGCTGACAACGAGCACACACAACAACAGAAAAACTATCACTCTGCTGCAGTGCATGTGTGTGTCTGTGTGTGTTTATACGGGTCCTGGGATGCAAATTTGTCGAGAAAGCTTTTTTGCATTATTCCAGCTCCAGTACAAGGGGTGGTCCTCACAAATAACTTAGAGAACAAGGTCCTAACAAAGAGTTAAAGACATGTACGTGTGTGTGTGTGTGTGTGTGTGTGTGTGTGCTGGGGTGTTGGGCTGCCAATTTGCTGGGCATGCTTTTTGTTTGCTGCTTGTACGAATGTTTGTATGTGTCCATGTGTGACTTGTTGAGCAGTGCATTTAGGGTAAGCAAGCTTATAATAAACTGCCTAACTTGCATGTTTGAGTGATGCTGAAGTAGATGTGAAGGTTCATAGTTTGTTGAATTTGAATAGGGGAGATGTAGGTCTGCAATTTTCATTTAGCAGATCAAACACATAATAAACATAATATCTGAATTATGTCCCGCCCTCTCACACACGGATGTTGTGCTTGCATGGCAGACGGATTTCTATTCTGTGAATCAGCCAAGAAATGCGCAGCCCATTGCGTCTGCTTTCTCCGAAGAGGCAAGATATTGCAGATGCACTCCTACTCCAACACAAACAAACCACATTAACATGCACCCACTCACTGGAGGAGAATTTGCAGGTTAAGTTTCGGGTGGTGAGTCAGGGCTGTACTGAAGGAAGAGGGTCAATCTGTGGTGTGACTTAATTCTGAACTTAGATGACATTGCCAGTAGAGCTGAGGTCAAATTTCTGGCTTATTAAACTTTCGATGACCAGAAACACCTTCATAAGCGAAGCAAGAATTTAAAAAAAATATAATAATCAAATATTCTCTTGTTTGGAGGTTTTATCAGTGGCACAACAATTGTCTGCATGTTGCAGAGTAATTTTTCGATGCCTTCATAAACCCATCTTGCTTCGGGTTTCAGGCGTACTAGCACAATTCCTTCTTTCATCGTTCATATCTTGATTTTATTTTTCAGTTTTCTTGTATCTATCTTCTCTACTCTGAATCAAATATGTTCAAAATGAGCGTTAACAATTTACAACATGGAAACAGAGACACAGTATCAATTGCTAAGCTTCTCTCTCTCTCTTGGTTCCCAAGTGTGAAGCTTACCAACAAATGAAGACGGCCCCATTGAAAAATACTCCAAGCATTATTGACGTTCAAGCCGAGACAGAAGGAAGGCCTTGTCTGTAACTCTAGAACCTTGTTATTTTCAATAAACCTATTACAGGAGCTTCTTCTGAAAGGCAGGAGGGAGGCCAGAAGTTGGATAGGTGTCTCTTGGCTTTGGCCGGAGAAATTCAGAGGATGAGTAGGGAAAACGATGCCAATCTCTACACCGAGGGATGTATTAAATGACGGGCCTAATTTAATATGGCAATATTGAGAGACCTGCTAAGGCACTTCCTGTGTCTAAAGTCCATCCAGGAATTGAGTAGTTGGTGAATCGCTGAGCAAGGGGTTCTGGATACATTAGAGTAGAAAGGAAATGGTTTCATGGTGGATGAATTCAAAATGAAGGATGGGCAATAGTATAACTGGGGCAAGACTGTTATTATATTTTCATCTAAAGCATTTCCATGTCTTGATTATCGTGTGTTTTGTAATTCCTGATTATGTCAAAATGAAATCTTGTGACCAAGTTTCCCCAGGAAAGTGCACAAAGTGTACAACAATGGATGATCCCTAACACACAGATAAGATAAGATTCTCAGGTCCTCTTGAAGGTTCACTCAGGCCATGTGTATATGTAAAAAAAAGCTCCATAAATTCCATTCTGTCCATTGTCATTCTCAGTAGTGTGGCAGTGAAGGGTGGAACGGAACACATCTCGGACCACCGATTGAATGTCTTCACACTTCCCTGAAAAATCCGATTTGTGACACTTAAAGGCAAAAAAAAGAAAAAAAGTGACACTTTAGCCCATTTTATGTCCCCAAAGAGGGAGACCACCCAAGTATTGAAATAAAAAAGTAAACGTAAAATACAGAAACACAATAAATTAATCTGTCTGTTAATCTGTCTATGAATCAGTAGTGAACGCCAAGCAGTATGGAAGAGGCAGGAGCAAAAACCACCCAATCCAAACAAGGAGATGCAGATTGTGAGAGAGTGAAACAGCTTGTTCACATGTATGATTTTAGACTAAACAGCAAGGAAAACAGAAACACTGCAAAGGGATAGGAGAGCTGTTTGAAATTCACATCCACACAATGGCATGTGATCATCATCCAGTACATGTAGCGTGTTACTCTAAATCCACCAAAAGGACATTTCAGGTCAGTTTTGTACATTTTTATTCAGGCCTGTGGCATCCCGCCATCTGAGGACAGAGAGTATGGCTGGTGATTTCAAATATTTGGTGCTTGTAAAGAGATTATTCATCTTCATGCACCTAAATTTAGCGCGTGCTGAGGCCGGAAAGCAGAGATGCATGCGCACCTTCACAGTCAGTAGGCTCAAATAGCACACCCATATTCTCATGCTGTAAAGCTTTACACTTCATTGGAGTTCAATCTTTACTGTGAGCGTCACACAGGAAAAGCACTCACACAATCAGGAGTAACAGTAAAGGCTGAGAAAGACTCTACACACACACACACACACACACACACACACAAACACGCATCGCACATCAGTTAATCCCAAGTGCCTTAGGGAGTCTAAGGGAAATGGGGATGCAGAACGTAATTCCTGAACGCGAACAACAAGAAATGGGATTTGTGTTGGACTCTCAGCCCCCCCAGAGAGACGAACAGGGAAGGGAACAACAACAGGATGAAGAATAAATCAAGGGACAAAAGCAAAAGCTCAGCTCAACACTCTTAACATAAAACGTAAATAGACAATCAGAGTCATTAATTGAAAATCTAAAGGCAGACAGTGGTGACGACTAATCCTGAACCAGAAAAAAAGGGCTGAAAGATAAAAATGTTATTATTGATGTGCAGCGGCCGATTGGTGTGAGCCATTGTGAGGCATCCCGCATATCGATGTGGCCCGGTGTGAGACTGTCCCACGGACTGAATCCACGGCAGGGACAGCGGCGGTAAAGACTCCCACAGAGGACGCGGAGCAAAAACTCCCCACATATATGATGGACTGGAAAAAAAAAATCATGGTTTCAGCCTGAAGTATTAATCCCTAAAGTCTGTTCATAAATACATATTTTACTGCTCCACAGCTGATTGCTATATATAAGAACATAATATTGATTCTGACTGGTTCACGGGAAAGTTTTCTACATTTATTATTCTTAACACCTGGAGCTGGTTAGCTCTTTTTAAGGGGGAAAAAGAAAATCTTCCGGCATATGTATGTCTTTCCCATCATGATGGAAGCAGCAAAAGTGGCAAGAACAGTCAGCAGGAGCTGTGATATAGTAGCAACCACAGCTGCAAAAAGTAATGTATGCAAGCAATAGAAAATCCTCTAAAGAGCTGTTTTGTGGAGATACATATTCTGTTGCTTCAAAAATTGAAGCAAGTACTGGCTGAGTGTCATATCTTTGTATCTGTGTGCAAAGAACAATCTCACAGACATCAACAGAAACTTTTCAGCTGTTTCTACAGACAGTGATTAAAGGAGGGGAATGCAAACACATGTCACAAAGCAACGCACTAAAGAGTAGGGAGGGCGAGATGAGAGAAGATGTTAGAGGAGGAACCAGTGCCAAAGGCTGTAAAGGAAATTAAATTGAATAAATTATTAACACATAAAACAGCTTTAGAAAAATGGAGAGGACATGTGACAGAAGGGGGGCACAGGAAAACGGCTGCAGACAGTCCAAAATCCTCTGGCAGAGAGAGAAGTGATGTGGAAGTCCTGCAGCCATGCCACTAAGCCCCTGCTGCAGATTAAACTGTACAGTAGTAAGGAGGAGGGGTGGGGGAGGCGAGTATGGGGAGCGAGACAAACGGAAGAGAAAAAAGTGATAGAGGAGAAAGAAATGCAGAGAGAAAATAAGGTTCTGCGGTTTGGCACATAATTGCTATGTCAAACCATCATGCCTGCCATGGGGGAAGAAGAGGAGGGAGGAGGAGCACATCATGGGTGAGGAGCAGACAGGGAGAAGACAGTGAAGAGGAGGAGAGAGGAAGAGAGGGAAACGCAAAGTAATGAGGGTAAGTAGGAAGAGGAGGGCAAAACTTCGGCCTTGACTGAAGGTGGTTGAACAGGTTTGGCTTGGATTATGAGTCTGTGTGTGTTTGGAAATGTCATTGTTGTGGTTGTGCCGAGGTCCTCCGCTGTTTCCCTCTGACTATAACACTTTTGGACCAGCTCGTAGTTTATTTTCTCTATTTTTCAAACTTTCTGTCCTCTGTTTTCGTCTGTTCCTCATTACACAAACCCTACAATGCCTATTGTGTGAGAAATATAACACACACACACACATACACACACACACACGCACATACACACGCACTGCAGACACGGCACATGTAATAAATATGGAAATCTGAATCCAACAAGCCTGTGATGGAAAAGTAAGCAAAGCCCTGTTAAAAATGTCTTTGAGGAAAAAAAAGTTTCTCGCTACGTTCTGTGACCTCAACACTTTGATAAAAATGAAAAGAGAGGAATCAACCAAGCAATTTTGTACTGAGAGGGAGAGACAGTGAGAGCTAAAGAGGAAGATATGAGGTCTAGAGGATAAGAGAGGATCACAGCGAACTAACCTGAGTGCAGGACAGATGAAGTGAGGACAGTCTCCTGTCCACAAGTGAAGACATCTTGGCTATTAATTATCAATTCACAGCCTGTATTTGGGTGTGACTGGATGGACGACAAAGATAAAACCACGAAGTTGACTAGAGTCTTGATACTTTGATAAATTTTAAGCACGATATATGCTATAAATCATACGCTTACATCTAAATTTGATGGTGTAAGAGATGATTTATTTTTGTGAAGATTTTGAAGATTACCATATGTGTTCTCAGGTTAATGTACAACTTCTGAATCATTTAATTGTTGCTATACAACATATACAGTATATATGCAGTACTTTATGCTCTCTTCATGTCTCTTCTAAAGAGACACTGGTGTCCCTAATAATCAGATTAGCGTGGTGCTATAAAGTAAAGTCAAGAGGTACATCAGCTATACGGTCATGTTCAGCTATATGGATTTATGGAGGAGAATTTATAAGTTAAAAATGGTCCTTTTGCTCAGACAAAGCCTTCAATGAGCTCTATCTTTATCCACGACTCCAAGGATGAGTAAGCCTAGAGTTCCAAGAGTTCTAAGAGTAAACACCCCTACAATAGTATCAAAGTAAATAGTAGAATCAGTGCAGTGATCAGATTTTGAACCCAAAACTTTACAGATATTAACTAGGGCTGTGGCAATTCTGGCTAAGATGAAAATCAACAATACTTTTGTTTTTGCTTAGAATTGAGAGATTCTCTCCCAAAAAAATTTTCTTCAAACCATTCAGTTTACAACATATTGCATTTTGTTATGGACATGAATAATTAAAAAGCGCCATATGTTGTTGGTGTGTAACCCAGATAGATGAATGTGAACACTAAAGAGTTAACACCTGGCAGCTCTACTCTCTGAGAGAGAGAGAGAGAGAGAGAGAGAGACAGAGAGAGAGTGAGAGAGAGAGAGAGAGAGAGAGAGAGAGATGAGTAGCCTTCCTGAAACAGTGGAGCTATAAAGATTTAAGTTGAGTGACCTGATGAAGGAGTTAAGGAGTGATAAGAAACTACCATTCCTGATTCTGGCTGTGTTTCGGGATGTTAGCTCTCTGGCTTCTCAGCTCCAGAACCGGACCAACTTGTCCCGATCAACTGTTAAGCGGATAAACTTCTAACAGGGCAGAAATTCTCCATCTGCCATCAAAGAACAACAAACTACAACTCCCATAATCTTCCCATGTCACATGTACCTGCTTGCCTCATTTGCTGCTAATTTTTTGCTCTGCTACAGTTTATGTTATGAATTAGAATACTTCAGAAGTGAGATCGCATTTGCGTCAGATTCGCGATTGTGATCTTTTTACGATTAATCGTCCAGCCGCAATATTAACATAATTGTCTCCACCAAGCAAGAAATACCTTCTTCTATTTTCTATTAGCATTAATCACAACGCTATGATCAGATTTTGATAAAAAATGTTTTTTGGGAGGCTGGGTATGTCGCACAGAACAATCTATTAGACTTCGGTGGTGACCTGGATCATGTATTCTTTATAGACTTGGGGCAATTACAAAAATGAGAGGTTAGAAGTTTGGTAAAATGAGAGCCTCTGGTGATCTATGAGTTAGAAAGGGAGAAACAGACAAGAAGTCTGAGACACAGGTGAATTGAAGGGGAGATGACACGGAGAGCTGAAATAGATTGGAAGCCGTCCCCTCCGACTGCCAGTTAAATCAATAGTGTCGGTGAGCCTCCTCCACTCCCCTCAGCTGCTTGTCCACCTCCTCATCTCCTCTTGGCTCTATATCCCATTACTTTTGCGAGCAGCAGCACAGCTGGATGCAGGCTAACTGGAGCTGAATGAGGGGCCTCCCACCTGTCTTCTCTGACTCTTGGAGTCTGTTTTCACCACATGGCTGTTACTGGAAATAGCCTCTTTACATATGCAGTTTGATTCTTCATAAGACGGACTAAAATTGCAATTTCCGTAGTGAATTAAAAAATTGTTAGAACCTTTCTGTCCTCCTTTCATCTGCAGTGGCGTTGTGTGTTGGGATTTTTTTTGAGGAAGCCATGTTGGTCGGTGGGGGGTCCTCACCCCAATGCAATGTATCCAGATGAGCTACTACGATGAGCTAGGAGCACCCAGCATTATTTTAAACATTATATCATTTAATTCTTGCACACATCTACGTCAGTTACATAACCACCTACTGACATCACATCCACATCCTCTCTCTCTCACACACACACACACACACACACACACACACACACACTTACTCGCTGATTCACTCACACAAACACAAACAAATAAAAACACACCGCCCACCAGAACATATTACAAATTTATGAATATTGGCATTCATTTATGTCAGTCCGTTTAATGTGCAGTAGGCTACAGAATGCTTAACAAAAAGAAGCATTAATTCACAAACTCAATCAGCATCATGATTTAAGTTTAACGTTCATTAAGTATCAGCAGCCTAAAAACTCTAATTTAACACAACATGCACAAATACCTTCTGTACTTCCTCATTGTTTAAAAACAGGATGAATGTTGAAGTGATGCCGACTGTTTAAGTCGCTGGTGTATATTTTCTGTGTGGAAACAACCACAGAAAAAGAACTACTCACCCCACTGACCTCAACACGATCCCTCCGTTCTACCCACTCCTACCGCCTCCTCCTTCCCCGGACTAAGCTCAGCACCACGGGTGATCGGGCCTTCTGTTCTGCTGCACCTCGTCTGTGGAATGCCCTCCCTGACCATCTGAGGGCTCCACAGATGACTGAGACATTTAAAAAAGGACTTAAAAGTTTATTTTTTAGCAGAACCTATAACTTTAATTACCATTGCTGCTTTTTGGTCATATTTTTATATAATTATTATTATATTTTTTATTGATGCTTTTATCTGCTTTTACCTACATTTACCATCCAAATGTAAAGTGTGTTATAAATGAAATGTATTATTATTATTATTAATAGCTGCTAACGTGGGTTAGCACATGAAGCTACATCCTAGCATGGTCAAAGTAATATCATCCCATCAACACCTGGACTCACACAGGAGGAGTAACACGGGGTGTGAATGTTCAAAATAAGACATGGTCAGAAAAGTTTTACAGACAAATTTACTGGCTAACCACCAAATAAAAAACTCAAAAATGTCCTCATTCGAACTCCTAAACTATTTTATTTGGTCCAATTCTTCTGGTGCTGGCCTGCTGTGGAAAATTCTAAGGTATTTTAAGAAAACAGGTTTTCACTAAATGAAATCAACTCACCACACCCCATAACTGCGTTTGGAGATTTGTATTATTACAACACAATTATCTAAAAAGAACAAGCACTGTTCTGGATGGAGAGGATGAAGAGTGAATCATTCTCCCCCATTCTTGTTGAACAATAGTGTGACAGATATCACATAACAGTCATGCATTTAATATGCATGCCTCATCTGATGGTTTGATCAGCTAATAATGTTTGACAAAGGAAAGGAAAGGAAAACGATGTTGAGCAGACGTCTTTCTGGTCATGTGCAAACCGGTCAACTCTTACAGAATGCCTGTAGATCTTTACAAATTCTGCTTGTGTCAGAACAGCTCAAATGTTTATGTCAGGGGTGTCACACTCAGGCACAAATTAAAAAATTAGTACACATCAATGGGCGGAACAGGACTCGAATTGGCCATGTTTAATTTGAGGCACTATGACAATTTATTCTTTTCTATTTCTCATTTTATAGAATCCTGAACGGACCAACAGAATAGAAAATAGACAAATCAAAGATAAATTTGAAAACAGATCATCATAATTCATTTTTATGTCTCCCTCTCTATCAGCAGTTTTTCACAGAATAATTTCCAATTAAGAAGTTTTTAGTAACAGCCAAAAAACTATATTTTCAGTTGGTATTTCAAATCTTTCTGTTTTTATATAATCCTATATTAATGGCTGCGCTGATTTAGCTGCTTCTTTCTTCTGCCACAATGAAACAGTTAAATTAGACTGTTGCTCCTAGTATCTGTTCCTGCAGTCAGGAGCAGCTGCGCCTCAGAAAACAGTCAGGTGCATGATTATACTACAGGTGCATTTCGCTTTTAATATACGAAACTTCGTGTTTTTCTTGTTTTTAACGCAACAGCACTGACACATGTTTTACGGCTCGAGGACGTGAACTTACTCGCTAGTTAATTAAAACTTGCATTTTCTATATACTAATACGAACGTGCAACTTAATTATACATGAATCATTCAGCGTTTAAAAACATTTTTTCTCGTCCATATCCCCTCTCGGGCTCCGTAGCATCTCTTCAAAAGATTAGCCAGAAGTTTATTGCTGGATAAACGCCGATAGCTGACACCTGAGGAGGCCTTGAGGTTAAAATGTGTGTTCTATGCTATGCAGCATATAAAGCAGGAAGTAGCTTCAACGGTTGACTCTCATGAAGGCAAACTGGTTTTAACTTAATGCAACTAGTAAAGCTCAACTCAAACTTTTTTCTGAACAAATTATTTAAGGATTTTGGGAATAGCTCCTTCAGTGGGTATATATGTCTATATCTCTGTCTCTGTATATGCATGTCTGAGATTGACACTCAACAGCAGGAGTACAACCACTCTTGACCACTTTTACAGGAGTTCTGTTTCACTCGTTGTAGAATAATCAGTGAGAAATGGGGAATAGATTGCATGGCAGATAAAGGAAAAAAGTGTTTCATTAAAATAAGAACTAAATCGGAAAAGAAAACAGGGGCAGCCTGGCTCTGGAAAAGAGCATGATCAGGCAACAAACAGGCCAAACTCAAGCTTTTTAAACATTATTCCCTGTTCTATATAATCTTTTGTGTTTTTGTGTCTGACTTCTTTTTTTTTTTGGCAAAAGGCCGCGTTGACCCGAGCAGCAATCTACCTCTTTGACCTGCTGGTGTCATCCTGCTTTAGCCTGTGTTGTTCTGGTCTGTGAGAACCAAAGTCGCAGTCGCTATATTTACCAACCCAACTCCTGACCTTAGCCTCACCTCCCCTAACCTGACCCAACCCTCAGAGCGGTGACATAGACATTTACAAAATACATGCGTACATGCCAAAGAGCACACAGAAATGTGCTGACAAACATGTAATACACAAACACCCACACACACAGAAACAAACACACACAAACACACACACACACACACACACACACACACACACACACACACACACACACACAGCTGGCTCTGCAGATACTGGCATCCATCACATCTTTTGAAACTTAATCTCTCAGAGAGGAGGAACAGCTGCGGCGGCAGGCATCTACATGCACACGCACAAACACATACAGCGCACTAACAGTGGTTGATCAGCTGGGGTAAAACACTTGTTCCTCCACGGACTGGCATGTGACGAGTCACCTCTGACCCCAGAGCGGCAGGCTCAGGTCATAAAACAGTTTATAGTCTAATGGGCCAAACGTCTAACTACACGCAACAGAGAACGGCTCTCCTGATGAATTACACTCAACGTGAAATTCCTTCACACCATGCATTTGTATTGTAGAGGTCACTTACCTCATTTCTCCATCAAAAGCACCATAATCTGGCGATTAGAACAAATGCTCCAGATTGTGACATTTGGCTCGCGATCGGGACTTGCAGCAACGATTAATATTAACTTAAACCCTTATGAGAGAAACTTCACGTCTAAAGTGTATTTGTTCAATCAGGGCAGCAGTAGGACGGTTCCTCTCTCCCTCACACATGCACATCTCCGTCACACATGCACATCTCCCTCACACATGCACATCTCCCTCACATGCTTTAACTTAATTGCTCTAAATGTGCTTGCATAATTGATTTGTTACTTGTGAGCAAGTGAGGTCTGTAATGCCTGCATAGAAAATGTTTGAGCAAGAATGCTGACTCCTGTCAAACACAACCACACACACACACACACACACACACACACAACCTCACGTACATATTCACCAATCAGCACATTAAGGCACATTACATTCCTGAAATTGTGACAGTGATACAGAAAAATACGAATACGAATCTAAATTGTAGCCAATAAGCTTTTAAAAAAATTATGTAAAAATGAGTTGATACTAGCTGCTAGAATGAACCCCTCAGGAATTCACCCACATTATCATCCACTGGATCACACTTCAGGTTCATGCAGATTTGCATAAATTTGAAGGTTGAGCTGACTGACCATTAACAGGTTCTAATGCATTTGGTCCACAAATGTCCTTCCAGTTCGCCCTGAGGCGGTGGCATGAGTTCAGTCCTGAGAAAAATACCTCTGGTCAGTTTTTTTTTTGGGTGGGTGGGTGGGTGGGGGGGTTGAGGGGGACACCAATCATCAGGCAGATGCCAAACCCAGTGGAAAACCAGTGATTTAAAGCCTCCACAATACGCCATCACCATCACAAACCTTATTTCTAGTGGCACCTTGTAGCCGAAAGGATTGTCATAATAATCTCACGGCACATTCACCACTAAACTGTATTTACTCGCAATTGTGGCACCTCCGGAAATAAAGGACAAGACCACCACTGACTGCCTCACCGTCGTCCCTTCCACAAATAACATCAGGAGGACAAGGCAAATGATAAAAATAAACCATTGATGAGATGAAATTGAGATCAATATGAACTCCCTCTTGACCGCCACAAACACAATTATCCAGAATCAGGAGAATACCAGAGAGAAATGTGATTTTTCCAATTTGAAGCTCATCCAAAGCCAATCTGACACTCTATTAAGACAAGTAAGAGCTCCTGATGAGGAGGACATTAAATGTCAGTTCTATGTGTGACGCGCGCGCACGCGCTCACACACGCGCTCGCATCTTCCACGGGTAACGCGCCGACGCACGGGGAATGCGTTATGATAAGAAGTTAGCGTTGAGTCCCGCGTCTCTCCCAATGACACAAAGTAGAAACCTGACATGACAGCTTTCGTGCTCACCATCTCAGCATCCGGTCCGGCGGAGGCGGCGGAAAAGTCGCAATTTCGATAGATTCAATCTCTCTCCGTTCGTCGTCTCGGCTGTGTAACATCCACCGTGGCTGCTGCCGCTCTGCCCAAATAATCCAGCAATGTCCCCCCCCCCCTCTCTCTCTTTCTCTCTCCATCCCCTTGTCTCTCCCTCCCACTCTCTCTCTCTCTCTCTCGCTCTCTCTCTGTCTCTCTCGCTCCAATAATTTCCTCTCTACCCGCCGAGTAAAACCGACATGCAGCTTTTAACCTCCCTGTGTGAAGAGAAGTTGCTTAGATTCATGGATTGAGACGCCACCTTACGTCGTAATTTCACGGAGTCCATACTGTGTTCTAGTGGGAAGCGATATTAAAAAAAAACAATGTTCTTAATCCCATAATAAGAGCTGAAATCTCCCCGCTGTGGATCAATAAGGACGCGCCAACACAACAGACAGTAGAGCCACCTGGTCACGTGACACATCCACATTTCATTTAATAGGAAAACTGGTTGGGTTAGGGTGTGATGGTGACACCTTTTGCTTCAACATCTGTTCATCATTTCGTTTTTCTCATATTGGAACTACCAAAATTCACCAATTCAAAGCCCTGCGAGAAAAAAAAAATTCACAGACTACATGAATTCATGTCAAATGCTTGATGTTCCTCAGTTACAGTCCATCCCACCTCAGTTACAGTCCATCCCACCTCAGTTACAATCCATCCCACCTCAGTTACAGTCCATCCCACCTATAGAGGAAAGTTCTGACACATGCTGAGGTGAGTTGTAAAAATAAGTCAAAGTATGTTAGGACAAGGTTGATTCCATGCCCTGTGCATGATATTTATTTAAACTGCACAACTAACGCTACACTCATGAAAGAAGACTGTTTATATTGTTTTTATTTGGGTTTTTTAATGCTGTGAAGGCTATATAATTGCATATGGGCACATTTGACGAATTAAAACAAGTAGGTTTCTTTGCATCATTGAAATATTAAAAATATTTAATAATAAATATTTATAAAAAACCCTTATTATTAATAGGCTGCTATAACTCATTAGATATAAAGGGTACAGAGACTTGACACCTGCCAAATAGTGAGCACACTTATCTGTACTGCCGCCCTGATATTGCGAAATAGTGAACCACATTGATAAATGAGAACTATGTTATTAGCTATTTATAAACCATTACTTGTGTTGGGATTTTTTTTTAATATAAACCGTAAATTATGACTTATAAAGTGGTTGCAACCTCATTTAAAACCCATTTATAAACTATAAATCATTTCATTAAAAGGGTTGTCTTATTGTAAAATTGTACCAAATTTTTTATCTAATCTAATCTTTTCCCCATTTATTCAACCATTCAATTATTTTTAATTTCCCAGAGTGTAAGAAGCTGTCTCCATTCCTCTGCATGGTAATTGAAAATGTGATTTTAAGAGACAGACCTGTGAGCATTATTAGTGGAATGACGACAGGACCACCACCGGTCCAAGATTCAGCACACACGAGGGTGATGTGGATACGTGAAGCCTCAGGCGATGGACTTTGTAATTAAGCAGAGGAAATCTTGGGTCCTGGGGATTAATTTATAAAATATTCACGCATTTATATTATCTGGAATCTTATTGGGACTGGTGCCATTTTCCCATCTCACCCCACCCGGTCTCCCCTCCTTCAGCAACCGATGATCTGACAAATATTGTTCATGTGTTAATAATATTCTGGACACAAGTGTAATAAGAAAGGATTAGTAAATGATTAAGTAAGTCCACTGGGAAAACTATCCTTTCAAATATTTTTTCAAACTCAATCCTAGATGAAATCACTGTTTATTTTCTCCCACAGCCTAAAAGGGACCTCTGGGATAATGTTTGCTGTCGGAGATTAGAAGGAGGCAATCACAGGCACAATTTCTCCGCGCTAGATGAGGTTGATCTTATCTCAGCGAGGGACGGCTCCTTGACAGACTCGGGTATTGCCTGGACATCTCATCTTATCTACGCCTAATCAGAGTCAGAGAGAACAAAAAAAAAGAGGCCATGGTGAGTTATTAATTGTTCCGCGGAAAGGAAATAAATAACTTTTTACCGAACAGGATTAACGGTTTAATCTGTAGGTTTCTCTTCTCCCACTGCGCCAACTACTCTAGGCATTTAATGATACCATCAAACATCTTCCCAGACGGAGCGGCTTACAGCGCACAACCTTCTTCAGCTTTGTGTACGTGTATTTATGGTCTCATTTTACTACCGTGGCATGACTTCATTATTGTATGTTTAAATCTATATTATGGCGCATTATAGCGTTTCATCCGAACTTTGAACTATCAAATGACTGGAATGCCTCACGCATGACGGCACTTGATGCTCAAGCTGCTGCAGCATTTTTTGCCCTTGTAATTACGTCACGAGGCCCTGAAGATGCTGTGAGGGCTTTGTGCCAAATGCATGTACTATATTAGGTGTGCGAGGTCGTTAAAGAGTGTCGGGGCTTTGTGTGTGCCAGTAAACAGACGGGAAATCAGCCAAAGAGGGAGAAAAAACGACTAGACTTACAGTATCTGGATGAAAACGGACCATCACAGTTGTAATCAGTGGTGCGGCAGATTGTATCAGCCATCAGCACAATGTAAATGAGATGGAGAAGCGTAAACGTGCTTTTGTTGCAGAGGCTCCTCAGCTCAGTGGGAAACAAGCAAACACAACCTCAGGCTGGACACGCATACATAATAGGATTGTGTAGGCAGTCGCACACACTGACGCTCAAAAATAATAACCCACACATGAGTGACGCAGGGATTTGCAATCGAGGTAGCCTCAAAGACCAACATGGAAGCTGGACTGGACTCACATACCACCTGCTTCACCCATTCACAACACAGTCATACTGCTGTGGGAGAGGCTACCATCCGAGGTGCCACCCGCTCATCAGGGGCGGCAGAAGAAGTGGAACTAGGGTTAGAGGAGCACTGATCGATCGGCGGCAGGAGGCCTAGTTTGATCAGCCTCACTCAGCATGTAGACAGCATTCCGTGCCGGTTAGCGCACACCAAGCATGAGCAACAACGGTTCCAAACTTTCCCCGAGTAACAGAAAACACAAAGCTCCAAATTTGTAACACCAGTAAGGATAAAATAAGCTGTGGAGGAAAAACCCCGAAAACGTCCGACACAACACAAACTTGAAATTTAATCACCCCGAGGAACATAGCAAATTACAAGAAGCTAATGTTTGCAGAGCGGCTAAAGCTAGTGATAGCTCGGAGTCAGCCGCGAGCCCCTGAACAAAGCCAACATATAACATAAAACATATAACGTATAACATATAACGGACTGAACGAGGCTTGCAGAGTTTTATTTTCACTTCGAATTGCCGTACAATTGGTTTAAGAAACGCACCGCAAGGAGGGAGCAGGGTAAGTTAATTTCAACCACTCAGAACACATACACAATGCCCACCAGCCTTACTTCCAAGAAAGGGAATTGGCCAAAATCGGTTTCACCCTGTCAGACTGTACAGAAATCGATGATCGGACAAGAAAATTGCCATAGGTTCACCTGAAACAAGGGGTTCAATAACTCACTTGCTGTAACTTCAACATGTGGGCTGCAGGGGCTTGGATAGAAAGATGACCCCTCTACCTCCCGAGCCTCAGATCAGAACCTAGAGCTGAATTTAACGGGCCTCCAGACATGACACACATTTACACAATGCACATGCTCTAAGCCGCAGAGACAATACAGAGGTTGTATAACTCCAGTAAATACGTCCCATGATGCAAACTGTTACTCGTTCTAGTGCTTCACATCCCAGCATCCTCTCACTGTCGACATCATCTACAGCACTGTCTTGCAGCTTTTGATGAAATATTCAAGGGATCTTCTGATGAATATGTATGGATTATTTGGGTTCAATACTCGGTGCTGCCTCCGCATGGCTGCGTTCTTTATGTGAACAGAGACACACACGAGTGTCGGCACACACATTCACATGGGCTCACACACTCCCTACAGGCACCCTGCCCATGCTTTCAACCAACTAATTTATCCGTTTTCAATGCTTATCTAAGCCACGCATGAACCCGTCTTTTCACTTACATGGGCGCTCTCTCAGCCCGCACCAATGCACACATATTATACAAACTACAAGTTTACAGTCTGCCTCCTTAGGAGATATTGTCTGCAACAGGATTAACAAGAAGGCTTCATAAAATACTTCAAGCTGTTTTCCCACTGATTCAAAAAACATGCTATTCATGGAAAAGGTCCTGCTCACTTATGGATTTAATCCTGTGATGTGGAGATAGTAAGTCTTATGCTCTACCTGTTTCCTGCAGTATAGGGGATTTGAATGATTTAACGTCAATCAAAAACGGCCCTTTAAGTTAACTGTATATAATCGTGCCAAGTGTTTCAAGATGATTTAATGTTTTTTTAGTATTAAGCTAATATACCTAATATACCTAATGTGGGTTGGGTGGCTAATACAAATCATGACGGTTGATTCAACTTAAATACTTGAAATGATTCGCACTTTACTTATTATGGTGAGTAAAGACAATTAACCGACTAAATGGAATTTTATGACTGAAGTTTGCTCAACAGAATTGCTTAAAGAAAGAAAATTCAATCATGTGAATATCATTTCTATGATTTAATTCAATTAATCAAAAGAATACCTGTGGAATGATAAGAATGCGAAAAGTAACAGAAATGTAAGTTTCAATACATCCAAGACGAGCGAAGGAGGAAACTCAGTTTAATCAGCTCATATCAACCCGATTGGATCTCGTAAAGTTAAGTTGGTGAATCTTATGCTTATTAAGTCCTACATGATGTAATTACGTTTATCTCGCAAACGTGATATTATGTTAAAAGGAATACTCATTACACACAAGTAAACGTAACGACCAGCCGGTTGTGTTTTTAGAGTGTTTTCTAAATGAGGGTAAGTGGGAATGATTTGGAAAATATTAAATACAATAGAGAACGATGGAAACTGGGACCGCTTCGTGATGAAAGAAGCAGAAATTCATGCAGATTTGGAAAAGATAAAATTGTCCTGGTAATACTAGTATAGTTCTCAAAGAAAGAATAACAGTTTAGACAGACATGAATCCAAAAGATACTGCGAAATTGAGTTTGATGGTAGTATTGTGACAGAGAGAATATTGTCAAATGTCTTTACTTTGAATGGTTCTGAATTTTAGCTTTGGGCACTGGTATTCAATGTTGGGCCTGGGAGCCATGAAGAAACTAAAAACGTATTTATTATCACTTTATTTCCATCCATATCTAAGATAATGAAAGGAAATATGACTACTTTTGTCATCTTTGGTTCTTCAATTTCTGTAATGAAATATCACAAATCAAAATTCATATCAAATGAGGAACCCAAGGACAAAATTTTATCAAATAGACGCCAACGACCCAATTTGTGCCAGTTCAGGAGTTCCCTACCTGAACATTTTCACTATAATACTTAACCTCTGATATAATGTAACGACTAAATGTCCCCTTTGGGGATTAATAAAGGTTCTATCTCTCTATCTGGATGGAGTCTGACTTCCTAGTGCCCCATTATCAACTGGAACTGGACCTAGAGTTTGTTGCAGAAGAGACATGACAAAAAAAACAAACACAAGTCCACAAATAAAATGAATGATGGCTCTGATTCATGTGGATGTGTCAGTCAGTCAGCATGAACAATAATAGAGTGCTGAAATTGGAATGCCACAGCCATTATTCATCTTAGTTCTGACTCTCCAATCAGCCGGGTCAAAAGTGTCAGCAGTGAGTTTGGTGTGTTTCTATACCAGCTGGCCAAAGGCACCATGGCCATTACAGGAAGACGGAAAATAACACTGCCATACATACACCGATCCATCATAACATTATATCAACTGACAGGTGAAGTCAGAGTAATGGTGATTATTTTGTGACGGTGGCAGCTGTCAGTGGTTGGGATAAGAAATGAACATTTCGTCCTTGAAGTTGATGTGTTGGAACCAGGGGAAACGGACAATGCGTGAGGATCTGATTGAAATTGATAAGGGCCGCAATGTATAGGACAGACGACTGGGTCAGAGCATCTCCAAATGCTGCAGGCGATGTTTGGTATTCCTGGTCTGCAGTGTTTAGGGCCTACAAGGACGACTGGAGAAATGGCAACAAGGCTCCTTAAATGCATATAGGTAGCAAATACTGGCCCGTGTTGTTTGAGCCCAAAGAAGAGCTAGTGTAGCACAAATTGCCAAAAAAAAGCTCATGCTGGTTCTAATTGCATTTCAGCCTTTTGGCGAAGATCAAATCTAGTATATGTTCTCGGCACTTTTTGTTATGTACTCCATCCGGGTACCAAATATTAAAATGAATTTTGGGACTTGGAGATGGAATTGGGGCTAGCTCCTTCAACTCTGCACATTCACGTGGTATCGCTGTACGTCCTGGGATGGTGCACAACATGTAATTTCCCTTTGGGAATAATGAAGTGTTTTCTTATCTCAGAGCCGGAGCACACAGTTTATCACAGAGTAGTTTTGGCAGCCCAAAGGGGACCTGCAAAATCTTAGACAGGTGGATTTAATGTTATGGCCCATCGTTTGCCACTACAGTACATCGGCTAGACGATAATTCAGTTACTTCAAACGTTTTTTTTCCTGCTGTTTCATCGATAAAAACACAATTTATTAACTTTTAAACAGGAGATAACACCCACAATATGATGTCAAAAATCTCATTAAAAGTGTCCAAACTGTATTAGTAAGTAGTAATAATAGTCTAAAGTAGAGTAATAACTAGGCTGAAGTTACTGAAGTTCATTAAAGAATAGTTAATCATGTCAGGATCTCTCTAAAAGAGAAATTCTAAAAACATTTCAACCATTCACTCAAGAACGTAAATATGGGAAACTTCTATAACAGCGCATTACTTTCCGTTTAGTGTATAGAATGGAAAAATGTCAGAGATACGCGAGAGGTACAAAAAAAATGATGATGATGGAAAAAGCCGCAGGAAGAAGATTAATCCAGGGCTCCAGATAGCCAATAAAATTTAATTCCTAAAAAGCGATTAGCGACTCTGATAATGCTTAAGTGTGAGCAACAAATCAAATCAAAGAAATGTTTACTGCTGGCATCAGCGGGAGAGCTTGTTAAGCTTAAGCAGGACTGTTTCATTGCTGCATTATACGTTCGAGAGTTTCGGGCGAAACAGAACCGTAACGTCATCAAGATGTATTCAAATGTAATCTTGTAAAATGACAAAAAAAACATTTTTTGAATGAGCAATTTGTAGAAACAGACTCAGAGCTTCATTAAGCAAGAAGCAACTTATTGTACAAAAACTGGTAAAAATGTGAGCAGAAACAAAATTTGACATTTCATTTATGTATTTGTGGTAAAAACATTGCAGCATATTGGATATGGCCCATACTGTGCAAACAAAGGCAGAAGGTACAGAGGGGAAAGAAAAGTTTAAGGCAGACATTTAACATGATGTTAAATGCAAAAATGTATTTTTTTTTGTCTGGAGCGGTGAAAACTTATAATTACCTGCCCCTTTCTTAATAATAACCCAACATAAATACGGGTGGCCATATTTGTTTTCACAGATCCCATAAACAACTTGAAAATAAATAGTCAAATACAGTCAGTAAAAGATTAAACAATACAACTGCTAACCTTGACCCAAATATTAGTCAGTTAATTTAAAATGACTCTTTATTTTTTCTTTATACATCATATTTGAATTGAATAATATTAATAACAGTTTTGATTATTGTATTATTGAGTATTTCACAAATTCGCAAATACACATCTCCTTTAATGTCGTACTAGCATTCAAAATTCTGAAATTAAATTTCCTTTAATGATCCTCATCATTTGAACTGAATATAAAAAACTTCTTTACTTTCTCAGGTAACAATCTATTTTTCGCTTTATGCATTAATAATAATATTTTTAAATAAGGTATATCTTAAAACTTCCACACATGTGAGTGAATTAACAGTCCGCTGGTGTTTTCTCTGACATTAATGATCTGTTTTCCTACCTCTAACAAAAAAGGAATTATTCTTCTGCAGCTCCAAAGAAAATTATGTTTCCAAGACAAAACTCACATTTCAATGAAATATCAGGCCCTTCAATCAAACGGGGTGGAAAGTAAAGAGGGTTATCAAGGAAATCCTAATTGCATGATAAAAAAAAAGAAAAAAGAAGAGTCAGCCGTGGGTCCTGATGCCATCATCTTCAAAGTTGGACTAATGACTTAGGGAGGGGTGCAGAGCAGCAACCATTAAAGTCATGACATTTCAATAATTGCCTCTAATTTCAGCATCATAGAGAGTCACAGTACCACCCACTGCACCATTGACCCACACACACATACACACGCACACGTACACACACACATACACACATGCACACATACACACACATACACACGTACACACACACACATACACACGTGTACACATACACACACACACATTCACACGTGTACACATACACATGCACACGTACACACACACATACACACACATACACACGTGTACACATACACATATTGAGAAATGGTAATCAATCATTAATTCCACATATTATCTTGACATCCCGGCCCTCCTGCTGACACTCGACCGCAGCAAGATACACGTGTACACAGAAAAACAACTGTCCGGTACACACACACACACACACATACACACAAGCACACACACGTATACACACACACACACGCACACACACACGCACACACACATATATACGTATACACACGCACACACGTATACACATACACACTTATACACACACGCACGCACGCACACACACACGTATACACACAGGCAGACACGTACACACTCACCCACAGACGTACATACACACACGCACACATACTTGTCTCTATCTCTCTGTGACACACACACAGACACACACACACCAGCCTTCTGTGTGTGATTAAAGAGCATAACTTCATGTGGACTTACATTTGAAGCCTGCAGCAGACTGTAGGATTTATATGACCGTATGTAAGATGATATGATAAAACACACATTTCAGCTCTGTACAGTGTCATTTGGTTGATTTCCGCATCCAAGAACTCTGAATTGATTTTATTCTCCACTGCTAAGCCAGAGCAGGATTCTTATTTCACTGTTATTAATATGTTGAGAGCTGCAGTCAAAAAGGCTCAGTCGGCGCTTTGTGTCACCTGGACAACAGATAATTGGTGCGGACAAAAACAGCGTCATTCTTGTTTATTCTTAAACACGTTTGATTTGGGATAGTGTGTGTATGTGCGTACGACTTTCCTGTAGCCATGATAAACCAGGCCGCCTCCTTCACTCTCACATCCCTCCGACTGTGATCATTGTTACCTGCGTTAGTGTCTCTTCTATGAAATTATGGTCCTAATTATTCTGAAGATTCCATCGCTAATATCAGCCAAGCTACAAAACAAATTTGGTGTACCCCTGCTGTCCGTCTCTGGACAAAACTACTTGCGGCGATGCAAAAACACGACGATCATGAGTTTACCAACTGTAATGTTGACGACTGGAAATAGTTTTAGTTCAGAAACTGTGGCGAGGCGACACAGTGCAACAAATTAGTGGGAATTACTGAAATGGGGCCTAAATGGCTTTAAAGTAAGGAGGAATAATAGTGTGTGTGTGTGTGTGTGTGTGTTTGTATACGTGTGTGTGTGTGTGTACATGTGAGCGTGTGCATATGTATATGTGTGTGTTTGTATGTTTTTGTGTGTGTGTGTATGTGTGTGTGTACATGTGAGCGCGTGCATATGTATATGTGTGTGTTTGTATGTTTTTGTGTGTGTGTGTGTGTATAGGTGAGTTTGTGTGTGTGTGTACACGTGAGCGTGTGCATATGTATATGTGTGTATTTGTATGTTTTTGTGTGTGTGTGTATGTGTGTGTGTATGTGTTTGTGTACATGTGAGCGCGTGCATACGTATATGTGTGTGTTTGTATGTTTGTGTGTGTGTGTGTGTGTGCAGATACCTTGTAGCCTAGCAGTCTTCAAGAAGCTTTTATTGAACACTAAGGGCCTGTAGAATAATAAACATCCAGTCGGTCTGCTCTTTTCACACAGAGGAAATTGGATTTTGGAATATTGAGCATCGCATAAAGAAGAATTCCTCTTCTCCACAGACACACAAACATTTATTTTTATCATTGCAAGTCCTTATTTAGGGAAACATCACATTTATAGAGTCAAAGCTGCGAGTAAGCATCACACTCGCACAGAGGATCTCATTAAGTGTGTGAGCACGGCGGCCGATGAGCGCGTCCTACTTCTGAACGAGCAGAAAGGACAATCAAAGCGCAAACAGGGAGTAAGAGAGAGAGAGTGAAATGAAAGGGAAGAAGCGAAGAGGAGCGACGGAAAGAGCGAGACATGAGAAAATGACTGGATGATACAAGCAAATCACGACGAGACGCCAATTCACACATTATTTCTCAGAAAAAAACTATGTTTATCAGCTGAGAGCAGTCGCAGTCAACAGGTTGTGTTTAAAGGCGAGCGCGCGGACCATTAACCCGGGATGCTGACTCCATCAGAATACATGACAAATGAGGAGCTAAGCAGCTATCGCGTTAGCGAAGAGCAGAGAGTGTACTTAGTGTGGAGCTGTGGATTCTGGAGGCGGATGCAGGAACCCTGAGAAGGTACGATGAGAAGCACTGAGTGGTCTGTTGCACGGAATAATGACATTTTGAAGAGTAGGCCTAATACGCCAGTCCATCTGTGAGGAATGTGATTGGACAAGTAAACACATACATAACCGAGCTGAATGCTGCACAGCGGTGGACAATCTACAGAAACGAGGAAATCGTAATCACCTCCCCCGACTACGGTTGGAGGAGGTTGTGCGATCACTCACGTTTGTTTGTCAGGAAATTACATTTTTATTTCATGCTGGAATCTTATATCCGCATTTCTACTGCAGATTTAATTTAATTTAATTTAATTGTACATAATGTTATTCCGTAACATGCTCTTGCTGCTGTAACACTGCAACTTCCCCATTGTGGGACTAATAAAGGTTTATCTTATCTTATCTTATCTTATCTTTCATGACGTTCCCCCTCCATGTTCTCTGTTCTTTCTGAGTGACAGGTGGGGCTAGTAGTTTTAACACGAGACTCCGGGGGTTCCCATTATAATGGAGAAAGGTCAGAAGCGGCCCCTCTTCTCTCTGAGCCTTAATGTGTCTCACTCCTTTGTGCTGATTGGTGATTAAAACCTTTGAATGTCTTGCTAAACTGTTTGGTCGGGCTAATTCTGAGTCACTATATTTCTTCTTGAAAAATGTGTGCCACTTGACCGAACCCGTTTATAATATGATCCAGTGGCAGCATGTAAATGCCAAAGAGTAAGGGGCCGAGGATGGAGCCCTGGGGGACACCACAGGTCAACGGGGCCACCGAGGAAGAAATGTTTACCATGCAGCAGATTAACCAGTAGACCAATAATTTTTCCTTCTGTGTAAAATACGAGCTAAAAAGTAAAGTAGAACTTAAATAAAGATGTGAGCAGCTGCCTGGTGACCTGTCTGCAGCAGCAAGTCAAGGACCAATCGCTGCTGCTCCCTGTATCCGTGCAAAGGATGGAATAATAGCTTATGTCCTGCTTGGGCATCTTCCCCGATCAACAAGAAGTCACAGATCTCAGAATCAGTCAGGCACAATCTCCACAGACGCAGGAACGCCTTCCTGTGAGTGGGAGTGTGTGGAACAGCCCGGCATCTTAGATCTCAACAAGACGGTTGAAGGATGATGATGTTGATGATGCTGATAAAGAAATTGGATCCAAATCGCCTCTCCGTGCTGCCATCTGGAAGACGCTGCAGAAATTAAAGAACCAGCACTTCCAGACTTAAAAAAAAAGAAAAAAAAAGAGAAAAGCCATCCCAGAATTAAACAAACATTTCCCCCTCTGACGCCCCCGGACCCAGAAACCTCATTATCCTTATAATATTCACACACGGACGGTCTCATCTAATAACGTAATGTGGAATATCTGATTACCATATTCTTCATATGATTGACTGTTTAAGCTGCTATGTGAAAAATATTGGACAAAAGTGCAATTATGGCGCTGCTTCACGGCCGACGAATCCTTTTTTCATGCCGTTTCTAGGATTTATCATGCATGTGTACGGACGTGTGTCTGCATATGACTTTGTACAATGTGCAATGACAATAAAGCTATTCTATTCTATTCATAAACAAAAATGTTTGGAGGGTGATACAATGGGCAGGAAACATAGAAATGTAACATTACCCACGTTTATGGGCTGTTTTCCTTTTCTTTTCAGTCACGATGCACAAAAGTGTTTTTTTTTTTCGTTTGGTAAACATCTGTTATCAGATGAAGGAATCTTTTATTTACTTATTTTCATATTTCCCTTTATTTGGAATGACATAATCTTAACTGTTCACAGTCATCTGCAAGTTGGTATTTTTACAGAGTTCATCATAATGTAAGCATTTCAGGGAAAACCCCCCCCCACATCTTTTTCCACTTCCCCCAGATTTCTTCAAATGTGACGATTGACGCCTCGTTGAAAAGGTCATTCTCTCCATTGTAAGGATTCCATACGTAATGTTTTGCCAATCCTCTGTAGATGGAGTATCTGGTTCCATCCGTTTCTTTGTAACAGTTTTCCTAGCAGCTACACTCACCCAAAAAAAACACTTTTATTTGTAAATTTGTAAATATTGAATATGGGATCCCCAAAAAGGAGTTCATCCCAAATAAAAGTAGTTTTGGTTCCAAATATTATCTCCCGCTCTGCATGAATGTTGCACCGAAACTTTAAGGACAACCCAGAATATGTGATAATGTTTATCTTCCTGGGAGCCACACATCCGAAATCTGAAATGCAACTGTTGGTTTCCTTTTCCCATGAAGAAATCTGTTCAACTGTTGGTGTTTACACACCGTGTCACGAAGGGGTTTATTTTGACTTGAGCTTGGAAAGTAGCCTGGAAATAATTGACCTTCCCCGAAGGGAGTTGGAGGATGTTATGTGATCGGTGCTGTTGGTTTGTTTGTGTAGTTGCGGCCGCATTTTTAAGCCATTCCAAAGAAATTCTTTGAAAAGAAGGGCAAGAAGGAGGGGAATAAGGGATTTAATAATCCCGAAGCTTATCAAGAAAAATGCTAATTATGCAAAAAAAAACTACATCATGAGATTTTTGGAAAGGTCGTTCGTATAGTCCCGTCAGTAAGGTAAGCTTTATTTCCAAAAGTTTACAGGCTTTAGATTTGTAGTTCAAATTTGATGCAGATGAATCGACTCGAGGAGATCTATCTTGCGTTAATCATATTTTACTCCAATTGTTCACGTTTTACCCACCAGGGGAGTTTTTCATTAAATAAAAAGACAGTTTTTTGGACATAACTCAAAAACTGTTTCATGGATCATTTTCAAACTTTATACCCGTGTACACCTTAGTATGAAGTAGATCAAGAGTGTTTGGGAAACGTCGACTGTATATTTCTGACACTAGGGGGAGCTTTAACTCCAAAAGTTTTTGGGCCATCATTTCTCTATATTTGGTCCGATTCAGTCCAAATTTAGCGAACATGAATTGTCTTGACGATTTCTCTCTCTCTCTCTCTCTCTCTCTCTCTCTCTCTCTCTCTCTCTATATATATATATATATATATCATATTTTACTCACCAGGGGGTACTTTTTATAAAAATATTTAAAAAGATTTGCGAACATACTAACATACCATCCTGACCGATTTAGCCGGAATGTGTTGCATATGAATTGACTTGAGGAGTTCTATCGGCATATTAAACATTTTTACTACTCCAATAGTTCAAATTTCACTTTTTACCGCCCAAAAAATACCGTAGACACAACTTCACATTTCATTTTAGGAATTTAATCAGGCTGATTGCTTGTACAACGCAGTGGATTGGGGACTTTTCGGGGATATACCCTTGCTGTCGGAGACAACAGCATAGGACTAGTTCTACTATGGTGACACCATGACCCTACTTAATCCGGCTCGGGGTGTTCCGTGTATCAAAGCCATTTCCTGATTTCTCGAAGCAAAACCGCACGGATTCGAATACTTGTGTTTGCACACACTTGTGTTTGCACACACACTCATGCGAGCGCACACAGGTCATGGAGAAGTGGCTGTCACTGTGATTGGTTCCTGCTGCCGAGGGGCAAACCCACAATAGCCAATTATGTGTCATTATACACCACAGCAGCTTTTTGAGGTCTGGATGGTTCTTGCATGTTGCTGTGTGTGCGTGTGAGGTGTGTGTGCGCAGAGTGTGTCATAGCAGGAGAGATTGGCAAATTGCTGGTGGTTTATTTCAGCTAACTGACAGAGGAGAGGAGAAATGCAGAAGAGGTGGAGGAGGAGGAGGAGGAGAAGGAGGAGGGTGGTTGCTAGGGGGAGAGTCTGAGACGGCCCGGCGTTAATATGAGGAGTGAATTAAGGAGATGAAGAAAAACAACAAAGAAGAGATTATAGAATGTTTTCAGATTGTAAGACAGATGGGATGACGGGGAGCCACAGACCTCCAGTGAGCTGGTGACCAATGATACGCCTCATGTAGAACGGCTTGAGCGTAGATGTCATGGATTGAGTACACTGGTGAGTGATTCAAGATGTATGAAAAGTGTGTGGCCTGAAACGTAACACGGCGATGTCTGGCATAACGTTATGTCACGGCAGGACTCACGCACCGCAACATCCACGACCAATCACGGCGGGGTGTTACGACACAATGCGCAATTTGTTAAAATTAACGAGATGGCTGGAGGACTTGTAACGTGTGTGTGTGTGTGTGTGTGTGTGCGTGTTTATTTCCTCAATGCATTCAGTTTTACGATGTGGGTTCTATGTGAAAAGCCATAATAGTTAATCCGGCCGCAGTGATGGCAGAACGCTCCTCTGATAATTAATACTTTTTACCATCATTCAACCTTTATTTTAATACATTGAATTTGTAAAATACAATGACGATAAAGATTTAAATTGCCCTAAGGATAATAATGATGGGAGCTTTGGGTTGTTCTGTTTGTTATTCCAGATTGCAGGCGCACAATAAGAAAAAACTTGATTTTCCAAGTACTTGCAAAGTAATCCAGTCATTTGAGGGTGTTTGATAGGGACCCACATTACCCACAACGGTTAATAAAACCCAACGTTCCTCTCACCTTACATTCATTTTATTTATTTTTTTATCTCTGGGAGCATCACAAACTCAATTTAATTTTATAATGATGTTGTGACGGACGTCTCCGTGGAGAAATGTGCTATGAAAACTCATAACTAATATAAGCAGCACATAAAACTGAAAACTGGTCTTCATGGGTAGATATTAAAAGTTAATTGAACTGTCCTGTCCAGATGCATTTAAATCAGAGGAAACACAGATGAATGTTTATTCCGACAGATGCTGTGTGATGATCAGTCCATCAGAAAGTCTCTGGCGCTCAGACTCTGCAGGGCCGTTATATCCCCCCCTTACAGTCACTGGTGGGGGAGGCTGATGACTCTGCTGAGACTGAGGAATGATGAGGTTGATGGATCGGTGAGAACGGGAGGAAATGAGGCCAGCAGCATGAAAGAATTAGATGAATAGAGAAAGATATGTCCAAATGGAAAACAGCAAAACGATTGGCTAATGATGAAGGTGTGTCATATGGGCGGATGTATCCAGGTGATGAGCACTGTGGAAACACCTAAGGGGTAGAACCCTGTAGAACCCTTTGTAGAACCTAAGAACCTAGAACCCTCTTTCAGTAGTGAGCTTCTTGCATATGGAGACACATTTGTTTGAGTGGATGCCTGTGGTTTTAGGAATGACCCTGTCAGTCGGATGTCGGCTCGGACGGAAACAATAACTTTCAGTGTTTCCCAGTAAATCTTTTCAGTAAAAGTCAACAACTTTTGAACGGATTTAACTAAGATGTGTTCACTGGCTGCAGCAGATGAAGCCTAACTTTGGTGATTCAGTCAGAATTTTTTTAGCACTGCCACAAGTGTAATATTGACTACATTGACAATAATGATATACTGTTAATAGTTAGATATTGTGGGAAGTGGGAAGCAAAGTTGCCCCGTAGCACGAAGGTTCTGATTTCAAATCCACCTTTGTCCTTGGGGCTTTTCTGTGTTGAGGTTTGACGTTCTTCCAATGTTTGGACGGGTTCTCCCCGGGTACTTTAGCTTCCTCCACAGTCCAAAAACAATATTCCAAATTGCCTGCTGATGTGAATGTGAGTGCGTGTCTCTATGTGACGAGGGGGGGTGGACCCACTTTTAAAAAGGGAGACCGGGGTGTGTTTACACTTCTCAGCCTTCCTGGGTAAGTTTACTCAAGGGGTTCTAGAAAGATGGCTTGAACGGTTTCAGGAGGATCAATTTGGATTCCGTTCGGGTCATGGAACAGTGGACCAACTGTTCATTTCTTGCAGGCTTACTAACAAGTTGATGGGAATTTGCCCAGCCAGCCAACATGTGTTTTGTGGATTTGGACGAGGACTGTGAAAATGTTCCCCAAGGAGTTCTGTAGGGGGACTGCGGGAGTTTGGGGAACCGTGGCCATTACTACTAGCCATCCGGTCTTTATAACCAAAGTTAGAGTTGTGTCCGTATCCTTGGCAGAGAGTCAGACACGTTGTCAATGAGTTTTGGACTCGGCCAAGGTTGTCCCTTGTCTCCCGTTCGGTTCTGGACATTCATGAACAGGATCCCAGGGTGCAGTCGAGGTGAGGAGAGTGTCCGATTTGGGGAACTTGGAATTGCACCTCTGCTGTTGGCAAATGATGTGGCTCTGTTGGCTTCATCAATCCGTGACCTTCAGCAGCACTGGAGGGGATTACAGCTGAGTGTGAAGCAGCTGGTTTGAGGGTAAGCACCTCCAAATCTGAGGTCATGGTTCGCTGCCAGAAAAGAGCGGCTTGTCCCCTCTGGATACGGGCAGAGTTGCTGCCTCAAGTGAAGGCGTTTTAGTATCTCGGGCTTTTGTTCTCGATAGATGGAAAAATGCTGCATCAGCAGTAATGTGAGTGTTGTTACGTTCTGTTGTGGCGAAGAAAGAGCTGAGTCTTAAGGCAAAGCTCTCAATTTACCGGTCCATCTAAGTTCCAACCCTCACCTATGTTCAAGAGCTCTGGGTAGTGACTGGTGTGGATCTCGGACATCCGAAGGGAATGGCATCCGGAAGGAGCATGGAGTGGGGTCGCTGCTCTTTTGGAAGGAACCAGCTAAGGTGGATCGGACTTCGATTAGGACGACTCCCTTTGTAAGTTTTCCAGGTACGTCCAACTGGAAGGACAACCTGGGGTAGACCTGAAAGTCGCTGGACGGACTACAAAGTGTAGAATTTCTGGGCTGGGAACGCCTCTGGATCCTCAAGGATGTGCCGGAGAGTGTTGCTGGGGTGAGTGACGTCTAGAATCCCACAATGACATGACATGTCTGTTTTCTTTGTAGATGTTTTCACGTTATGGGCATGTTAGAACTTTAGCAAACCCTGGCAACAAGTTCCACAGATAACCCTCCCTGTCAAATTAATACATTATTATAAAATACTTTTATGATGCAATAATTCATTTGTTTGGTTGGATTGTGTTTCGAAGGTAGAGTTTTGACACGTGAAATGTCTTCACAGCATCCACCAGAGACTAAATCCATCTTACTGTACATTCCTTACTACACACCCACTGTGTTTGTGGGGTGTAACACCGACCAGTCGTAGGCCATGAGTCCATAATCCCCCTCCTAATCCACTGCTTGTATGAGTGTGTGTGTGTGTGTGTGTGTGTGATTGACTTGTTCCTTTATGTCTGTGTATGTGAGCCACGGCATATGAGCTTCTGGCTTTCAGCGGGCATCTCGTTCCCACGCCTTCGACTGTATATGTAAAACCATGGATACCCCCTGGAATCATCCGCCGCTCTCTACTCAACCACTCAACACGACGGCCTGCCCGGACAGAATCACTTTGCACTATTCCATCAATATCTCCAGTCCTATTTCATTGGACTGGAATAAACACAGTGAAAATTGAATGGTTATGGGTAATATCACTTTTAAATGAGCTCATGAAATGGGTGCAGTAATGATGGGAGAGAGGGCAGAGTGTGGCTGAAAGGAAGAGCGGCGCTTACGCCAGCGCCAATAAAGGAAATGCGAGCGGAACGACAAGCCACAGTTAGATTTTCTCCTCTTCCTCACATTCTCATCTTATGCTCCTTTTTTGATTTTCATATCCTCACAGTGTCGGGACGTCTTTTTTCAGTTTACACTTATATAATTCTCCGTCTGTAAGTCTAAAATCACAAACGAGATACACAATATTCTGCAAACCAAAACAGATTTTGATTTCGAAAAATGGAAAATTCCCCCTCATAGTCCACTATACGTAATCCAGAACTATTAGTGGGTCATCGCTTTGATGTGTCTGAGGCGAATGTGAAAGAGAAAGGAGGAGCTGGTGTGGAAGACAACCGGTTCTCCTAAGTGTTTAAGCATTGTTCTTGACGGTGAATAGAGCCACATGTAAGAGGTTGATGAGTTGGACCCTCAGCGATGATAATCCCTTAGCTCTGTGCTAAATGTTAAGCTCTCCGCTAATGACCGGTGTGTGTGTGTGTGTGTGTGTGTGGCCAAATCCTACTTGGAGCGTCCTAATTATCAGATGTGACTCATGTGAGGGTAATTACAGCATTGAGGACGGGGGGAAATGGTCTATGAAGGACCCGGAGAGCTGCAGGCTAATAGATCGATAAGACACTCACACACTCTCACAGCCACTCTTTGTCTCCTTTTCATCTCACACCGGGAGACAGGGGCAGGGCCGGCGGAAGAAAAAAGAAAAGTCAGAGTGGACTGAAAAGGGGGAACAATGTTTCCCTCAGACTGCATTAGCGAGAGAGAGAGAGAGGTTTCGGAGAAGCTGTCAAGAGGCGCCGTGTCAGGCGGCCCGGAGCTCAGCCCTCCTCCTGGTATGAACTAATCTGGTCCCTCTGTTTTCTGTCACATCTGGCTCCACGGCGCCGGGGTCCACTTCCACTGGCACGAATTAAGCTCCTCTTCCTGAGAGTAAGATCTCTGTTGAAGAATCATCCAGGTGTAATCCCCGCGTGATGCCAGCCCCGGACGTAGAGCACGTATTATCTCTCGCCATGAAAACAGACACCTCGCTCTGGCAACGCGGTTTACTCTTCGTACTGAAGCAGAGCCTCAGGGTTGCTTTAAATTGCTGAGTCAAATGAGATCGGTTCACGCGAGGTGGACCACCGGGAAAAACATCAACTCATTCTGACACGATGTTTTTCACCGAAGAGATTCAAATATTCCATTTTTTTTTTAAATTGCCCCGTCACATAGTTTTTCACTTATACCAACTCCTCGGTTTTCATATCGGCATTAAATCTCAACATTTAGGGTTTTTCTATTTCCAGTTCTTAGAAAATAAGTAGAATACAGCCTACCCTATAGTAGTAGGACTAATAAGAACGAGCATTAAATAGGCAGAATGTCCAGCTGTATGAATTGAATTAACTGAAGACAGACAGAGAGAAGCAGTTTTTTTAAATCCTTCCGTTCTTCTAAATGGCACACCTGAGAAAATGTTTCTAATTCTTAGGAATAAATAAAAAGCACGGGGGCACCCTTCATCTGGGACAACATTCCAACCACAGATTGAACCCTAATCCATATTCTAAGCATGATTGTGAAAAAAACCAAAACACAATTGATAAAAGTTCTTACATAGTAATAGGTTCCAATTCAGTAGGTTGAAAAAATGTTGATTAATATTTTCCATCTGCTCTGGAAATGTAACTAATTAACCACCAGAACCAATGAAAGTTGACAAAAACATCCCAGAAGAGCAAAAACAACTATGTCGGTATCTGATTGTGGTGACGAGACGTTTATTAAAAAAAAGATAAAATAAACATTTTCGAGTTATTTATCCAGAAACAAAACATTACGGGATGACGGGTGGGACGGACAGTCGAACCCCTTCCTCCAACCCCCCCTCTTCCTCAGTTTGTTTTACGGTGGAGGATAGAAAGAAATCAATAATAAGACTCAAACGATCCGCTGGACTCATTTTAACAGCAGACACTAATAAAGCTGATCATTTCACCTGTAATGAAATTATGTCGCAAAAATTGCAAAACTTTAAATGAATCCCGGAACGTTTATGACGGGCAGCTGTGGCTCAGTGGAGAGAGCGACCGTCTAAGTCACGTCGTGGGGTCTGGAGCAAAACCCTGAACCCTCCGCCCACTGATATATATAATATTAACAGGTGACATCTCTTCCTGTATTTTACTTTTCTTTAAAAGTGCCATAATGGATGGCGGATGGCCGTTCCTGCTGACCTTTAATTGATTTAATTAAAGAAGTCAGCAGGGAGAGCCGTGACGCGT
This sequence comes from Lophius piscatorius, assembly GCA_009660295.1. Taxonomy (NCBI): domain Eukaryota; kingdom Metazoa; phylum Chordata; class Actinopteri; order Lophiiformes; family Lophiidae; genus Lophius; species Lophius piscatorius. The sequence continues at coordinate 119,884 of VRLP01000256.1, forward strand.
TGATACACATTAAACACAGTTTTCCGGGCTTTCAATACCGCTCCTTCATTTCCCCCCGTCACAGCGGGCCGCCTGCTTAAAGTACCGCACCGACCCATTAGCAATGGGCTAAAGTTGTCTCGCATAAAAGAAGCGTAATGACTTCCACTTAACGACGGCTACAGATTTGAATTATATATTATGTATGAATACTGGACCTGCACTCGCCGATGTAGAGGTTGATAACCTATTCATAGGTCAACCCTCACAGTAACAACGATGGGTGACATGTGGGAGCAGCGGAGATGGACGCGATGGTCATGAGGTTTCTCTGGGGTCATCGTGGACCTTCACGCTGCTTCCTGTTGGAACGCTGCTTGGCGTGAGACCGGACAGAAAAACGTCAAAGCTCGTCAAAGCTTAAGAGCGTTGGTTACAAACACGCCTCTTCTGGATTTTTATTATAAAACAAAGAGCAGCAAACTGGAAAAACAGAGACAGGAATGGATAATGATACACGCTGAGCCTCTTCCTCGTCATGCTCATGATTTATGAATAAAGCCGACTAATGGAAGATTCATTTGAACGCACAGTAAATAAGAACGGTCTGAAACGTTCTTGGCCAAGTTTCTCCTCAGGGGTTTGTTTCATCTAATGTTCTTAAGGTCTCTGTTTCAGACCCGCCGACTCCGGGTCCCCCACCCTTGTTATTTGGTTGTTATTAATCAATCAATCAAATTCAAAATCAAACAAAAGGCCAGTGAGCCTCGCTCTTGTGCGGCACCAGGCAGAGTTCCACAGTCACTCTTCAGGGGGCATCTTTTTCTCGCTGGTACCGTTCTGCACAGCAGCTCCACTGACACGGCAATTTAAGTGATAAGTGACACCAAAGCAACCACTCTGCTGTTGGTCTGCGAGGCAGAGCGGGTTATCCTCTGCCCACGCTCCAGCCACCTCAGCATACACATCTACACCACTCCTACGCACACATATGTTTGTGTGTGCGTGTGTGTGTGTGTGTGTGCTTCTTTGTCTAAATATGATTGATTGTGTGTTTTGGTGGAACTGTCTTGATCAGACTCCAAATTCTGTCCAATCATGCCGGGTGTCTCTTTAATGCTGCACTCTTTGCGGGAGTGCACAAACAAGCCGACATAAATGTCACACAAACACACCCACTCCCTCACATGACATCAGAAAAACACACACACACATCCACACACAGGCTGGAGGCAGCCCCCCTCTCCCTCCCCTCATCCTCGGCACCCAAATATTCGGCCTCGCCTCCCCAAACGCTCAACCCGCAGTCACTATAGCAACCTCACACAGAGCAGCCGACAGCCTGGGGGTTCAGCGTGCCTTTACAACACTCGTGAGCAAACGGAACATCCGCACAGCTGCAAACGGCGCCGGCAGCTCTCGGATCCAGGTGTCCATGCATCCTCACGCTCAGGACGGTATGCATGTCTCTGCAGGCCAACGCCGACACGGTCACCCCCACGCTTACATGAGGAAATGACATCAGGTTTCTTACTTTTTCTCATGGCTCATCTCGGATGGTGGAGTCGCAGAAAAGTGGGAGCTGAAACAGAACAAGTCGAGATTTTGAGTTGTCTGCAGACTCTATCAGTGAAAAACAACAGAATCATATTAACTCTTCCAAGAATCATCTTCTCAAAAACCAGTCTTGAATGAGACACGTAAAGGGGGGCCTGATGGTGAAGCAGGCTGATCAAATCGCGCCTGCTGGGTGTGTTGCTCTGCTGCCATCTGTAGACCAGAGCCGGTACTCCACCTCCCCAAAGTCTGAGGACACTGACCTCAGAGCACCCACACCGGACTTTTTAAACTGAAAAAAAAATGGACGCCAGACAGAATGAAGGAGAGCTCAGCTGTAGAACGTTATTGCTGCACTTAATCATTTGAGCCTGGCGGTGTTTTCACGTTATAAATCAATCCCCTTGATAACATTTACTGGGTTCAGAGTACAGTGTGTATGACTCCCAGTGAGGCGTCGGTCTGCTCTGTGTATCATCAGACGACGCATTCAAAGGGCTTGACGAAATCAGTCTTTGTCTTTTGAAGTTTGCCGAGGCTCGCCTCCAAAATGAATCAAACACACGCAGAGCAAACACGAGCTCAAGTCAGACGCCGGCGAGCCTCAGAACAGGGAAAGTGGCACTCAGGGCGCACGCGGCCTACGTGCAGCCTCTGCATCTTTTAACAAACCGAGGAGAAGCGCGGTGAGCGAATGCTTTATTTTTAGAGCGGTGACGCTGTGCACAAACTCTGAGCTAACATGAGAGGAAAAGCTTAGCGATGCGTTGGAGAGCTGCGTGTTCAATAATGCATCAGAGGCAGCATTTTAGAAACAGCTGGGGAGAGCTGCTCTGTCTGGTCCCCTCGGCCCGTCCGTCTCTTTGCATGTCTTTCCTCCGGTCTGTCCACCGCCACAGCGGCAGACTCGCCCCTCCCGCAGGAAGCTGATGTTTGCTTAAACTTTCATGCTGTTGACAGAGTCTTCACACACTCTTCCTGTCCCAGAGGAGTGAGTCTCACTCTTTACCTCCTTCCTAACCAGAAATGAGATCCCATCCCTCTCTCTTCCTACTTCTACCCCCTTCTTCTGTCTTTCTCAGTGGACATGGTGCGGCCGATTAGGACCACCAATCACACCGATTTGCCTCAAATCTAGTTGTGACAGCGTTGGAACATAGTTGATATGTATGCCTTTGTCTTTTTGTGGAGGTGATCATGATAATAATTATCAGTACTGACCTGTTTCAGAAGAACGGCCCGGTGCGCTGCTTCATCCTTGAGAAATGAAAGAGCAAGAAATCTCCCCAGAATTCTCCTACAAGAGAGAAGAAGAAGAAGGAGCAGAGAGAAACGTTTGAAGGGGATCAGAACTCAACTCTTCCAGAACTCAATGCTCTCACAGTCAGTTTGAGTTTGCATGTGCCTTTTAGTTGCATGTAAACCGAATTATAATCACAAACAAGGATTTCAGATTGAATTGGACGACATACGCCCCAATGGATTATTGTTCCACAAGCACATCGGCCCAAATGCTCAGGGGAGGGGCGGAAATGCAGGATTGGGGGAAAGTGCAGCATTTTAGTGATAGATTAAAAGGAGTTGCAATAGATTGTGTGTGATAAAAGTAAAGACAGTCCCTATATTCATTCACACACACACACACACACACACACACACACACACACACACACACACACCAACGGGTTACTTTAAGGGTTTTTCCTAGTAAGTTTATAGTTTATTATTATTTTTTCTAATTGAAATTCATAGAAAACAAATAGTATCTGCATATAGTGAATGCGGAATCAAAAAGCTCAGTGGGATAATATAAAGAATCGCCCCAAACAAAGACGAAGAATAAAAGAAGCATAATAAACAAATAATTGCCATCTTTGGATTGAAGCAACGTGAACCAAGACGCAGCAAAATGAATGGAATGAGGCTGAAATCAGGATCGATCCGGAGAGTTGTTCTTTTTTTAAATCCATCATTTGTTGAACGTTAAACAGGATATGACATCTTTGAAGTATGCTATTTTACAGCTAAACGAACACGAATGAGAGAAGGTGATGTCAATATTATGATAATGCCGTCAGAAGCACCTGGAGCAGAGCGTCATAACAAACAGTCACCACTAGTCTGTGCTGTTACACCGCCACTGTGTCAGAGCTGTTGACTGATCTATTAAGTACAGATGGAAATGATGATGGCAGCATAGATTAAGAGCCGGATCTGATGATAGAGAGGCGGCAAATGGTTGTTTTTTTTTACCTGAAAACACCTGTTGTTTCCATGTCATGATATCTCCATCTCACATGATGTAATCAAACGCTATTTGAAGAATCTGTGTTCTAAGCTGCATAAAATAGATGATTGAGCCTGCTAACATCATACATATATATATGCACACACCACAGTGTCAGAGCACCATGTGCCAAAACTAGTTCACACTTTATTTTCACTAGGTGACACATTCCTCCCCGGATTTCTCTCCACTTGCAGCCCGTTTGTTCTGCAGTGATCAGACAGCGGCTGGTGAAATCAATTGGGTGGAGGATTATTAAAAGCATGGGTTACCCTCTATTGTGGTCACCAGTATTCCTCTCCATCGCGGCGCTCTCCTGCTCCCCCGATTGGAAACCACCTTGTTAGTGAGAGTGTGCTTCACCTGTGCTGGCCTAGCAGAAGTAATTAAAGCCTCTGCAGCTTCGCGCGGAGGAGGAAGTAGATCATTTGGAAAGCTCATGTTGGCGAAGCAATTTCAGTTTCCAGGTCTCGCACACCAAGCGTTAAGGAGCTTTGTTTATCTTGTTGCCATTGGACAGTGGAAACGACAGTAGTTAAGTCTAAGATCTTTTTTTATGACAAACTGGCACCCGTGGTGAAAGTCTATCGGCAAACCTTTAGAGATGCTCGGGTATTTCTTTGAGGACTCCCATGAGAGCCCTTAAGAGCAGCCTTTGAATCCCTTTAATGTTGATGCCTGGAGAGACTATCCAGTGAGAGCCAAAAAATGCTGCTAGCAATTTTAAGGCAACACAATTTCTTGTTGTTCTGTCTGGACATCACCGTAAAAGACCGTTGGTGGAAATTATTCACGGGTAAAGCTGTGTAATTTGGGTCCCTGAAGTGTTTTTCATGTACCCCCCTTTTCACTCTGTGAACCAATCTATTTCTGCACTGACCTGCGCAGCTATAGCCCAGATAATTTCTTTTTTTTTCAGTTCAGTGCAGCTCAGTGGAACTATTCGGTTTGGCTTCACTCAGCATGGCTGAAACACTCTTCTGAGGCTTCCGTCGGCTGGAGTCGACTTCAAGGCGAGCAGGAGAGCGCGGCGGAGAAGAGTGGGTATCGGCGCCCGCATCAGATGGCCGGCTCTTCGTCCCTACTTTAAATGTTGTATCGCAGCATGCGTCACGCATAACACTAACACAGTTACTTACAAACGCCTCCTTTCCCAATGCTCTTGAAGCGCCGCCATCGTTCTCAACAACGGTGGTTGCGTGTGAGACATTTCCGGGGCGTGTACTCATCAGTTATGTCATTTTGTAGATAGAATTAATAACTCAGCAGCCAAGTTCACTCTTTCATAGTTTGATTCCAGGGTTAAAGGTCAGGTTGGACCATCTGAGAGCCATGAGACTTTAGTGCAAAGAAAACATAAACTTCTCGGCCGATCACCGACTTACCCACCGACTGATACCGAGTTTAGTCAAATCAGATTTTTTTTCTTTAAAGTTTTAAAATAATAATGATTAATGTAATTTAAGTGCTCTTATTTGGAAGGATTACAGTGGAAGTAAGTTTGGTCGGCATTGTGCACGTGGTCTGACCCGTTGAAGTTAATCTACCCTCCGTCATCCCCCCGGTGTGTTTCTTTAACAAATTGTATGACATATCAAAGTGAAAATAAAACTTTGTAAGGTTCGTTTACATTTTTACACATCATAACTTTGCTTTGTGCTGTGTGCTCTCACTAGCTTTAGCCACTCGGCCAACGTTAGCTTCCGGAAACTTGCTATCTTCCCCCAGGATGATTAATTTTGAAGTGTCTGATTAAGCTTGTTGTGGAACCTATTATCGGGGTTTTTCTTCTACAGCTTCTTTAATCGTCGTGTGGGAAACATTTGAACAAAGGCTTTTGACCTACCGCTGCAAAGGTTATTCTGCAATGTGCAATTATACATGATGCAAAAAATGCCTTTCCAACCCATGAGAAACCTCTAAAGAGACCTGCTGCTCCACAACAGCAGCTCTCTCATGAATAGGGAGGCTGTTCCACAGCTTAGGAACCAACTGAAAAGGTTCTATCTCCTCCTGTTTTTGAGCCTGGATCTGGAACGTCCAGAAACAACTGGTCTGCCGACCTCAGTGCTCTGCCTGGAGTGTGAGGCTGTAAGAGCTCAGACAAATAAGGGGAGCCCATGCAGTTCAGACTTTTATAAACAAGCAATAAAGTTTTGAAGTTGACCCTGAAATACATTGGAATCCAGTGAAGGGAGGCCAGTACAGGTGTAATGTGGTAACGCCATTTCTTTCCTGTCAAAGGGCGGGCTGTCTTGTTTCGGACAACCTGCAGGCGATAAAGTGAAGATTGTGAAAATGCACCAATCGATCAGTCGGCCGATCAATCGCTGCCGGGAGGATTAGTTTGATGTGATCAGTAATCGGCCGAGCAGCTCACTCAGGAGATTCTGTGCCAGTCACACGTGTACCAAGCATGATCTACCACAACTCCAATCCAGCAAGTAAACCGGAAAACAGAAAGCTAACAATTTGTATATCCAGTAATGACAAAAGAAGCTGTGGAGGAACAACACCGTTCTGTTTCTGTTTTGTTTTTGTTAAGGTTGAGGACGTTTAACATCATCGATGATTGAACATTTACGACGGTCCGGCAGAGCCCGAACAGAAAGATGGCTGTCTGTCTGTATGGGTAAATAAATCTGTAGATCATCTGCAAAATAGTGAAAGGCAATTTGTGCTTTTTGAAAATGGATCCCAAAGGAAACATATAGTGAGAAAAAGACTGGGGCCCAAGGTGGAGCCCTGAGGCACCCCACAGCTAAGCGGAGACACAGCCAAGGAACACTGGCCTAGATGAAAAGAGAAAAACCGGGCTGACAAATACGATCCGAACCATTTAAGGGCAGAACCCTTAATGTCCACACACGAGTCAAGACGTGACAGAAGACTGATGTGATCCACCGCATTAAACGCAGCATCCAAGTCCAACAGCACCAGGACAGCAGAAGTACCAGAATCAACAATTAAAAGTGAGACACTCTAAAACTCTTAAAAGGGCTGTTTCTGTGCTGTGTCGCAATTTAAAGCGAGACATCAGACATCAGAGAGGAAGTTATCAGGTTAACAATACAAGGTCCAAGGGTATTAAAAACGTCCTTAAGGAGACGGGATGCTGTTTAGGGGGCAGCAAGAAGGCCAGAAATCCTGAACAATTTATGTTAAAATGGAGAAAGAAAGCGGCAGAAGCAGCAGGAACAGAGGCAGAAGATGAAGGAGGAGAAAACCAGATAATCGAAATCTTATCTTTAAAACATTGTAAGAAATTGATATGAGGTCCAAGTATAAATATTTTTTCATAAGGTTACATGACTTGTAATAAAACAAAGGCATTCAAAAGAGTGGTATAAATTGATGCGGCAACATTTAGAGACATTTTTGCATATTTTTACTTGGTTGAGCACTGCCCCACACTTCCCATCATGCAATTAGGTATCATCTTTCTCTTACATCGTTCAATTCTGACATTGCTAGACCTTCCACGTCTAACTGACGCCTACATCCCTCAAACTCTACTCCACCAGTCTGGCACGAGGTAACCCTGAAAACACTGCCAGAGTCATTTTCTCTGATATTCTAAAGTTTCAGCACCACATTAAAGAGTTTTCCTCAAAAACTAATAAATTCATATTGTGCTGTTTGAATTTGAAAAAAAAAACTTACCAGCAATAAGAGGCTGGGCAGAAGGGTGGAGGAAGTCTGGGGTCTAAATCTATCCGGTACCACTTTATAATAACACTAGTTTTATAAAAGGATTTATAAAATATTTTATTATTAGGTTGCATACAGTCTTTTTTTTACCGTTTATAAACAGCTTATAACATAGCTCTCAATTTATCAGTGTCGGTCACTATTTGGCAATATCAAGTTTGCAGTACAGATAGGTGTGCTCACTATTTGGCAAGCATCAGGTCTCTGAAAACCCTTTATATCTGATGAGTTATATATTATTAGATTATAAGCTGAGTTATAGCGGCTTATTAATGATTTGCAAAGAGTTTACAACTTAATTAATGAACTACGTACAAGCCATTTATGGTTAATAGGAATATGGACTGTGCTTATATAGTGCTTCTCTAGTTCGCTCGTCGAGGGTGACGCACTCAATGGGCTTCACATCATGAGCCAGCATTCACCCATTCACACAAACATCCACACAGTGAGGGTAGAGGCTGCCATGCAAGGCGCCACATGCTCATAAGGAACCAAAACCATCCACGGCATCATGGACACAACTTGGAGTTGAGTATCGTGCTGAAGGACACTTCCGAAATGTGGACGGCAGGGGCTGGGAATCAAACCACCGACCTTCAGATAAGCCCCTCATGAATCCTAAATAAAGTGGGGTCTTATTGTAAAGTCGTAGCAACTGTCCTTTTCAGTCTTCAGAATTCCTTAGACCCACATGGCCTCATCTGTACAGTTCAACCTCATCTCTGAGAGGTCTAAACAAAAAAATGAAAAATAATAGACCCTATAAGCATATGAAGAAATGAGTGACACATACGGACATTTAAATATGCATAAAGATGAAATTTCCCATCAGGATATTCATGTTTAAAATTGTTTTAATGTCGACCGAGCCTCAAAGGGGTCACAAGCCAGTGTAATCAGAAACAGGTGATCTGATATGGCAACCCCGAAACCGAGCCGCTAAAAACGAAGAAGAAGAAGACTGGAGTCGTTGGAATGTCCTTTAATCTACAAGGCTTTACCGTAAATCACATTAACAATTGGACAGACGCAATTAACGTTTTGTTTCCGCCAAAAGGCCCAAAACACAGTGAATCGATGGAACTGACTCAATTCAAGTAATGTTTCATATTTCTGGTAGAATCTAAATCTGGGTGCTGACTGTCACACAGAGACTCCATGTAATGGCGATGTAATGATTCACTAACTTAAAGGGCAACAACATCCCTGCTGTGACGCAGCGTCACGTCTTTGTGAAATAAACATATATTTTTAACAACAATATGACAAGAAAATCATGATGACAGTTCTCCAGAGCAGCTGCTGCAGTTTGTCGGCTTGGGGGGCCTGCAGTCATGAATATGTGGGGGAAAAAGAAAAATAAGTAAGTGGCCTTCTACATCCTATATCCTGTGTTTGCGACCGAGTGAATGAATGACTAAGAGAGCAATAGAAGAGAGAGAAAAGCCCTCTTTGTCTGCAACACGGAGGGGAAACAAGAACGTTGAATTAGTGTTATGGGGTGGAGAGGAGAGAGGGAGAAACGGAGAATTACAGAAAATAAGAGCGGGCAAATGAGATATGAGAGCGGAGGAGAACATCTAAATTGGAAAATCTGGAACTTCCTGCCCTGCTCCGTTTCCTCAGCCGTCGTCGTTGACGAGCAGAATTACACAGTACCTCTAATTCTCTTGCACAGGTTATATCACATCGTCTAAGAGCTAACGTCTTAATGTGTTCAAAGTCAAACGTGACACATGCAGCTTTTTCCACAAAGAACAGAAAGTTCTGGAGAGGAAAAATGTGACATTTTAAGTTCATTTCGACAGGATAAGTAGGGAGAGGCGGCGGAATCTCGCAGAATCGGCGGCGCGTGAGAACAGCCCATAAGCAAACCTGCTTATTTCTCGCTTTTGACGAGGTCACCAGTGTTGGACAGACTTGTGGAATCCCACAAGTGCTGGAGCAGAATTAGAATGACTGCAGTGGGTTTCCTAACGAAGCCTTTCTGTCCCTCTGCCAAAGTGACCCATTTTTCTCTTTCTGTCTCTCTCCCTTCCCCTTCTTGCTGATACAGCTGCCCCAAATTCTTCACAGGGAAGAATATGCATAAATTTAATTAAAATAGCGAAAATTATTGGAGTGGATTCTTATATCCCCACAAACCATTAGTCCTTGAGTTTTCACAGACTCACAGTGGGTAAGGAGTCTGACGGAGGTCAGTTTTCATTCTCTGGAGAAAATGTCATCATGGAGACGGTAAATTACAATAACACCAGTGAACTTTCACTGTAAAGGCCAGGACAGGATTGAAAAGATGCTTTAAGTGTATGCGTGTGTATTTATGTGTGCACCACTGAGATAATAAATTGTGTTTTCGTCGTACCAGTCCTCTGGTAAGTTTTCAAGGTAATGCAGTGATTTCCTGCTGGATCGCTGCAAAAAAACGTGAGAAAATTAGTCTCCTGAATATTAAACTTATGCTCCTAAAGCCTCTCCGGACTTCTTTGATTGGGCTGTTCTGACACAATAACCCTGATTCAACAATGATGAGGTAAAAGAAGCGGCAGATGATACAGATCTTATAAACAAACGGAGAGTTTAAGGTGGGTGGGAGAACAGAGGAAGGAACAATAGGCTGAAATTTTCCACAGGCGCTTCTGACGTGAGTGATGGTGGACTTAATGAGTGAGACATGAGTCATGTCACCTCATGACAGGTTCTACATCTGATTCACACCGGTGTCACACCAGACAATGCTCCTCTTGCTGCCTTTCTTTAAATCCGAATCAGAATACTGATATATGTAACAGTATGGGAATATGAGAATGTCTATTAGAATAATATAAGAATGTGAGACTATTCTTATTGTACTAATATTATAATTACAGTATTAGTTCAAACACTCGTAGTAAATTATTATTATAGGTACTCGTAGTAGCATTTTTACCAGCGTTGTTCAGTAATTTACTGATATGATTAAAATGTTGTAATCCAGTTATTATAATAGAGAGGGTAAAAGCGAAGGAGCTAGAATTATCCCCCCCAAAAACCCTCAAAAAGCCCAAAATCAAAGCAAACACTTGCGATAAAAAATAAGGGCGTCGTTTTGTCTTGCAAGGGATGTTTGAAAATATTGACGAAGGACATCCACAATGTCGGAGCAGCCAATAACTCAGCATCAAAAGAGGAAAATAAGAGAGGAAACAAATTCCTGGATCCGCCCCAAAATATAATAGGTTCCTCTTGGCTTAAGCCCCGTCCCGCCAGCCTTCCATGGAAATCGGTTCATTAGTTTTTGCATAATCTTGCAAAACAGACAACCAAGGATATTGACTTCAAAAAAAAGAAAAAGAAAAAGAAAAAGAAAAAGACAGGTAAAAGCAGAACTTCCTTGGCGGAGGTAATAAAGCCTAGTTCTACCACATTGTGTGTACTTGCATACCTTAATGGTAACCACTTTGTTGAGAGTACAGGTAATAATCAGCTGTTTTTTTCTCTCACACTGACATTCTGAAGGTCAGAAAATGCAAATAAAGGACAGGAAAAAAAAAATCCTTTCCATGCATTGTTTGATTTCTCATCCGATCCAGGCATTCATGCCTCTCACACCTTGTCTGGGCCTGTCAGCTGGATCTGTTCTCATCAGCTGGTCACGTCCATACAGCAGCAACGCCTTCATAGGTAGCCTATCATCTATCTGCGATCTCTTTAAACTCCTCTAATAGTCCATTTTGGCAATTTTTTCATTAGTAAGGTATTAACGGTTAGATCGTCTATTAAAAATTGGCTTTATTCCACAAAATACAAAATATCATCTTGAAATAATTTCATAGGTTTGATTTTTTTTTTTACTGTTTATAAACATGCTTGACTATGTCAGCACTTTGGTGTCATGCCAGAAAATAAGAAAGAAATATCTTTCACATAATATCGTGATAAGCATGTTTTTACATTAAAATTCTCACGTTATGGCGTAAACATCCGTAAAATCATTGATGTTTATATAAACTTTGTATTCAAATACTCCTGCTTGCATTTTGAGTTTCCATATACAGGCCTTAGGTGTTCGCCACTGAAACACACATTGTGGGTCAGCCTATAAAAGTGTTGGTTGTAAGTAGAAGTAGGTATAAGTATAAACGTTTGTGAAGAAACAAAAAGAAGCGCTCTGAAGCAGGTTTGAACCGGGGCTTATGGGAAATGTCCCCGCTGCTGAAAAACAATCCTAGAGGAAAACTTCATATCATCTGATTAACAACTTTATTTACTTCATCCCACATACACATACATGGGAAGGAGGCTGGTGGTACCAGGATGTCCAGTAGGATAAGTATGTTAATGTATAGTAATGAGTCATTGATTATATTTTTAAAGGGAATTCGCCCGAGGCAGTTTTTCCCTTAAACTTTCATCATGTAAGATATATGGGTCATTCTGACAATTTGTTGTGAGCGGTTGGTTTTTTTCTGCACTGAGGGTATTCTCACTCCACATCAGGAAGGAGGAACAGATTTCTCCTGTCATCTCCAATGTGGAAATGTGTGTGTGTGTGTGTGTGTGTGTGCAGACATGTGTGTTTGTTTCCTCCCAAGCCTCTGCTGTCAAACTGTTGGTGAAATACGAGGTGCATATAAGTCATGCAGTGAGAGGTAGTCACTAATAGGATAGAGGCTGCTCCGCGGGAATGAGCTATGGCCTTATTACCTGCCTCACTTCCTAGCCGCCGATGTCCTCCCGTAAAAAGCAAAACAACACTGTTTCTGTCATCTCCCCTGCATCTCCTCCGTCCATCCTCCCATCCATCGATCTGTGCATACTTATGCTCCCTCGTCTCTTCCACTTACCCTCTGCCTTTTCTCAAATTTTGTCACCCCCTCCCTCCTCCCTTCCCTCCACACTTTCATCTCATTCGCTCCTTTTGTTCCACACCTTCCATTGCCTTCCCTTCTTCCTGGCGTTGTCACTTCCTTCGCTCCCCCACCTCAAGCGCCTGATTTCCACCCTGCATTAAAATAGCCTCTTCGGCACCTCTCGCCTGCCTGACTTACTTAGCTCTCTTCTCCCCCAAGTATCTCCATCCTCCTCCCTCTCTGCTCCAATCCTAACTTACTCTGACCCATTCCTCTCCTTTCCTCTCCAAAGCCCACTCTCCCAGCCTTCATCATATGCCTCGCCGCTTGATCTATTAATCTCTGTTCTCACTGTCTTCCTTATCCCCTTGGCTCCTTTCCTCCCTCCCTCCTTTCTGCCCACCCTATTTTCCCACCTCCCCTGGCCTCCTCGGCACCTGCGATGCTGTCTAGACTGGCAATGAGGTGAGGATGGCAAGAGGAAGGAGGTGCATGAGAGACAACACAAATGTGTGCGAAAAATATTAGGTAAGAGGATGAGGATTAGCGGGAGGAAGAGAATGAGTTGGGTGGATTTGAACGCAGAGAAAAAGTATGAAGAAGAGTCGAGCGGACCCCATGGAGGAGCGGCGACTTTTAAAAGGGTCCATGGCCTCAAGTGAAGTTGTCCATTTTTTTTTTTATGGTAAGAAAATAGATTCCACTACCTCCCTGGTTTATTTTCAGACATGGGTTTAATTTTCTACTCTATAAATGGTTTGACATCTTGCAGGGGCCACAACAGCAATCACTTTCTACAGTTTGCTGCTTCACACCCCGCGAACACCTTCGTCCACTCACTCGTCATATCATTTTTTTGCTTTACACCCTGTTCTCCGAGCGATGTGAGAAACCTGGACAATTCACAAAGCGTACCGAAGAGAGAGGAGAGAGGAGAGAGGAGAGAGGAGAGAGGAGAGAGGAGAGAGGATCCGGAGGGACTTTGTTGCCTTCTTCCTGCCGAACCACTTCGTGAATGAATTTTGTTGCATCAGTTCTGTCATAATATGAGAGGACGAGGAGGAGGGAGGAGGAGGACAGAAGGAAGTGAGTGGAGAAACAAGATATGAAGACCTCAGCTGAGCGATGAGGGAAATGAGGACAAACAGATGCTGGATTACGCATTTATGTGACACGTACCCACAGAAATTTGTTTGGTAGTCTGCGTTTGTGTGGATCAGAGTGTGTATGTTTGTGTGTGTGTTTGTGTGTGTGTGTGTGTGTGTGTGTGCTTGACAGGAGGAGGTGTCTTTTTACAGATCTGTCTGTAACAGGATGTGATAATTAACCTTTCTCCTGCTGAGCAGAGCTATTAAATCCAAGACAGTAAATACGTTTTTATTAGGAACACAACACGTTACACAACTAATGATGATTTAAGCGTGTTACAGAGTGAACATGGTTGACTGGAAACATTCACGGAGGGGTCTTACTCATATCCAGATATGTTTGTCACTTTCTAGCCACCAAGATTGATTAATTACTTGACTCAGTTCCAAAAAATAAAGATCTTATTCCCAATTAATCACATCATTTTTAACTGTTTTCTCAATTCTTCCTCTTCTTCTACCCGCCATCTGCAGGGAAGAATGACCTAACTCACGTATTATCATCCTAAAAAATGACCTATGCATATAGATATATATATATATATATATATATCAATCACCTTAAAGCTAAAATGACAATTACCATATGTGTGTATAAAATGTATATCAATAAAAGCCCATGATATGCATAGAATAAATCAGGATTTAAATGAAATATTACATTAAAGTAGATTAAAGTTACCCTAACCTTAATCCTTCACCGAAATAATCGATCGATCGAATAAATAACACTGTTGCTAAAGTACTTCTTGTTATCAATTAGTGTAAGTGGTTCTCATTCTGGGAAATTATATAAGTTCAAGCCCAAATCACATTTATTATAATTAGGAATAAATATTGCGTTTAAACCTAGTATGTTAAAAAGTAACTATGGGAAATATTTTTCACGATGCCAATATACAACTTCCTTTAGTATTTCTTTCCCTCTTGTGAAGTCTTTTGCATATTGTGTGACTTTCATAAACGTTAGTGCACTCGACGCCATGCACTCTTCATACTTGGCAGTGTGATTATTTTGCAGGCGATTAGTCAAACTGGTGGTGTCACCTAACGATGCCTGGATTGTTTTACACTGGACCGCGTTTTCTACAAAGACATCTTCACAGAAGCCACAATGTGTCCAGATAGCAGACACAGAATTATTTTGGCTCAAAGTTGATCATGTCATCGATACCAGCCTGCGTGCATCTAATAGTAACGACCATTGTTTACTATGGATGTTTACTGATTACAGATCAGGTCATGAGTTTATATCAGCTTTCATCAGGTCATTATAAAACGGTTTATAATATGACCCCGTGACAGCATGTATATGCTAATGAGTAAGGAGCCAAGTATGGAGCCCTGGGGGACACCACGGGTCAAAGGGAGGCTATAGAAAAGGTCATATTCTATAAGTCGAATTATTTTTTTTTTTTTAACTTACTAAACAAAATGATTTATGTACTCTAACTTATGTAACTATTTTATCAAAAAAGTTGAATACAGGTTCAATCGTTTTCTGGAACAGCACTTTAACAATTGGTTGAGCTAATCTAATTAAAATGGACTATTAAAAAACTAAACTAAAAATGCTTAATTCATAAATGCCCCAAAGAAATAAAAAATGCCAAGAAATCCATATTCCATCCATGTATTTTCTTTCTTTTTCTTTCCTGGAGAGGAAATTAAAGGGTTAAGGGAGAGTTTTAGATTTGCCAATTAAGCAACTTTAAAAAAAAAAAGTATCCTTTTTGGTGCCTCATAAGTCCACCTAGATACAGGAGAGTAGACATATTCAGTTACCTTCCACTTCTGTTTACAAAGATGCGAGCAAACAAGAAAAGAAAAAAACCCCTCAGCATCTCATGTGAGGGCCAGCGCAGCAGATGGAGCATCAGAAGAGTAGCGTACGACCTTGTAGCGTCTGAGCGAGTCTCCAGAAGCAGCAGGCCAGCATAACCTTAGCCACTAATGAAGCCGAACATACAGTCCCAACAGAGCCCAATCCAAACACTGGAAACCAGAGCCACACAAGGAGGGAGACGGACACTAAGTAAGACACTGACACACACACACACACACACACATAATTATGTTGCTTTTTGTGTCTTAACTTTTATGGTGAATTGGCGTTCCTCTCTGGACTTCTGACGAGGGTGTGCTGGATGATATTCAGCAATAATTAAAAAAATGATAGAAGCTTCAAAATATTCATATATGATGATAAAGTCGGACATCCTCTTTGAACCAAAGTTCACCAAACCAAAGTTTGTTTTATTGCTCTATGATACAAAATTTGGCATTTTTCTATTGAATACGTTATCAGGACATTTCCAATTTTTGGTGACGAAACAAATTTCTTCATAAGAATGACACAACCGCGTGGTAATGGGTGGTTTCCAGCGTGGTTGTTTGAAACGTTGGATATTGTCAGTGGGAGTCATCAAATCGTCAAATGTGTACTCAAGCTGAAGCGGTTTTTAGTTGTTCTGGCTGATTTGTTGTTGACTCATGTTGAAATTGCCTCTAAGCATGCTGGGATGTGAGGTCATTAAACGGCATGTACCCATTAGAATGATAAATATTGATAAACACACCCTTGAGCCTTTAACGAAGCAAACAGAGTGTGTGAGACTGAACTGTCAATTAAGGGCTGCATGTTTACGCCAACTCAATCCAGGAAAGCCAGTCTAATCAAGCAAATTAATAGAAAACGTTGGTGTAAGTTTTCCTAGTTTAACATTTTTATGTTTTTTTTCTTAAACCTCAAATCAGAAGGTAAAAAAATTGTTTCAGTGGATGCCTCCACTGCTGGAAAAACTGAATTTATGCTAATTTAGATAGACCATAACCCCTATAACAGCTGGATGTCTGAAAATCTCTGAACTTTAAAGGCAAAAATAAGCAATGGCCCCTAAAATACATGTGAAATTGAGGAGATGGGGATGGATTATTTCCGTTAAACATGTGATGGACGGATGACTGGAATATATACATATATATACATATATGTATATATATGTATATAAATAGCTTCTCTGCTAGTCCTTTTATATGCACCAAATTTTGGAAAATCTCGGACCAACGGTGGAGAAATTACTGGCTGAAAACTTTTGAAGATAAAATTCCTCCTAGAGTCGGAGATATAAAATCAACCTGTCCCAAAATTGTACCAGTTCTTCCTCTCACTACGGTCTCTGCGGGTATGAAATTGAAAAATTATCCATCACAAACTTTTTGAATTGTATCAAAAAAAGTAAAGGGAGTGTTTTACAAAAAAAGTGTTTTTTGTAAAACACTCCCTCTAAGGAGTAAAATATGAGCCATTCAAGTAAAATGTGATTTACACAAGATAGATTTCCCCCACTTGATTCACGTGCACCCAATTTTGACTAAATAGGACCAACGGTTGAAAAATGATGGCCCGAAAACTACCAGAGATAAAGCGTCGGTAGTGTCGGCAACTCACTACCGACCTTTCCCTAAATCACTCCAGTTCTTCCTTGTACCGAGGTCTATGTAGCTATAAAGTTTGAAAATGACTCATGAAGTAGTTTATCGGGTTATCGCGTTAACACAAAGGATCGGTGGAGGGAAGAGGAAGTTTTACATCCCCGACTTTTCGGGGGTATTAAAATGTCGAATAACAATATTTTTTATTATAGTATGTATTTTGAGCAGCTTCGTACTTTACTTATTATGCCTTTCACATTCATTCATCGTGAGTGGGAGTTCTTGGCTGCTTTTGTGCTATCGCTAGCTTTAGCCGCACGGCTAACATTAGCTTCTTGAAACTTGAAATTGTCTGATTAAGTTTGTTGTCCCAAACGTTTTCGGGGTCGTTCCTCCGCTTCTTAGTTTGTTCTTGCGCCGATCGCCGATCACATGACCTCTAGAGGGAACGCATGCAAATGCAAGGAGAACATGCAAACTCCACAGAGTCTGGATTCAAACCCATATCCTCTCTGCTGTGTGGCGACAGCGGTAACCACTGCCCACCGTGACAGTTATGATTTCAGGAAGGTGAATATGATTAAAAAAATTATTTACTTTTATCGGCTTAGCAATTTATACAACTAACGCGCCACAAGGGTTAACCTTTCCTAAGGGGAAAGAAACCCTGCGTGCAAAACGCTATTCTCTGCACACTACAGTCGGGTAATAAACACACGGCTGCATGGTACTGTGGCACGTTTTATTTTTTTGTGAAAGTATCGTGTGTCTGCAGACGTTATTGAGGAGCGCTGCAGCCTGAAAGCAATAAGAGTGAGATGTACTAAAGCAGGAACCAGTCCTCTCAAAATAAAAAATAACAATAACAGTGGCCTTGCCTTTAAAGAATCGGAAGGCAACTTTATTTATTCAGTCATTTCTGCACACGGACCTGGTTATGACCAGTTGTGAAACCTTGTGGAAGAGTATTTACTGTATATTATTATCTTACACTATGTCCTGCTTGTTAAAATAATTTTTCTAGGGATGAAAGTGGATTCTGTATAGTGACCAGATAATGTGTCTTATTGGCTGCTGATTGAGTTGTGAGCATTCATTTCCATGCTTTCACCAGGGGAGTGTGGTACCCAGGATGTCTCTTTGCGATCTTAACACAACGTTATTGTGTTTCAGTGAGCAGGATCCCGAGCCAAATTCATTTTGAGGACACAGATTGTTTCGTGATACACACACTGCGCCAAATGCTGATGGCGTGCTGTGTATTATGGGTTGAAAATCAGAGGAGGAATGAAGAAGAGGGGGGGAAGAAATGTGAAACGAGAGTCTCCTTACCTCAAGAAGCACTTGAAGACGTCAAACTGCAAAGGAAA
The DNA here is from genome assembly GCA_009660295.1 of Lophius piscatorius. NCBI lineage: Eukaryota > Metazoa > Chordata > Actinopteri > Lophiiformes > Lophiidae > Lophius > Lophius piscatorius. The sequence goes on from VRLP01000256.1 coordinate 138,206, forward strand.
ATAGTGAAAAATAGGGGAAGAGGCAGATGAGAGGGAGGAAAAGTGGGGGAAGAGAGGGAGAGAAAGGAAACATTAGGTTATTATTGGAGGCAGTTAAAGAACAACAATTCTACCACACACTTCAGTGTGAGGCGAGACAAGCTCTGCTCAACCGAATACCATTAATAAGAGAAATATATCATGAAAATGTCCGTCTTTACATCTGAAGGGAGCGTTTAGGAGAGAGCTTAAAGAGAAAAGGTTAGAAATAACCATTAGGAATTTGCAGAATGTCTGTAACGTGTGAAATATTTATTGCTCTCTTTTCTTTCCTCTGCAACTCCAGATTTAATGAGAGCAAGCAGAGCAGAGCAGGAGGTCTGTGTGAGCACCGACTCTCTGGGTTCTTTGCTTTCCCCCTTTGCCAACCACTGACCTACTGTACTCCCCACTGCTTCGCTCTCCCGGCTGCATCGTAGGCATGCAGACATGTTCAGGATTCCATCGGTTGGATTCCTGTATAACTTCCTCTATCCTCTCCCTGGACATATTTATGATTTAATGTTCACCCCTGTCCTTTACTCTAACTTTTTCCAGACTGAAAAAAACTCGACAGTCACGCGTCCACATCGTATCGTAAGGCCACCTTAGAGGATAAGAAAGGTACTCAGGGTCTTTTTTCATTCTTGGCACAACTATTTCTGCCTCTTTCCTTGTGGACCGCTGAGTGAAACACTTCAAATATGATGACGGACAGACTGTCTGACAGGCATTTACACACTGACTAATTCTTGAAAAGATACAGCTTTTAGTCGGTGCACCAGCATGAGGACTTCATCTTCTCCAAAAGACCAATTAGGATTATGAAACTGAATTCTTTCAGGGATTACAGATAATCTGGTTATTAAACGAAATGTATAATTTATAACTAAGAGAGCAGTTATTTGTCATAAAATCTATAAATATGTACTGTGAAAGACTTTCAGCCTAACAGTTTAAATTACATCATTGCCAAATCACATGACCCAAACTTTTCCTTTTTAACGTAGGTGTAGGGATTCTCACATCTTTAAGTATCTGAGTCTGTATGACCAGACAAATGTTGAGAGATGTAGCTTAATGAGAAGTTTCAAACCTGCTTTGGGTTTTACGTATGAGATGCAAACAGTCTGCAGTATTGAGTATTTACTTTTGAAAGCGTTTGGTTGTGTTGGATGAAGGTCTGTACGACGGAGTAAAAGGGCCACATTGAGAAAATTTAAAAAAAATTGAGATTATAAGATTAAAGCCGTAATATTACGAAAAAAAAAGTTCTAATTTTACGAGAACAAAGTCGTCATCCTAGCCCACTTATTGAAAGGTGAATGAGGAAGGTGGAGCATGTTGTCCAGCTTCACTTATATTATTGATGAAATATAGCTTTACAAGATGCTCCACATTCCTCATTTCCCCTTGAATGAGTAGCTTAAAAGAAAACTTAATTCTCATTAAATTAGGACTTTATTCTCATAAAATTAAGATTTAATTCTCGTAAAATTCCGACTTTACTCTCGACGTTGTTTATATTAATATTAGATTTTTTTTATTTTTCAAGGTGGTCTTCGTACTCCTTCGTAGGTCTGAAAAGAGGGAAAAGAGTTTTTCTGTTGACGTAAAGGTCGTATGGTTGACCTGAAGATGAGTGGAAGTGAATGCTGACCAAACCTACCCTTCATCATCTAGATGACCTCAGTGTCAACTCTAACACACACACAAAAACGTTTCTCGTTTCCCTTCCATACATAGCATTTAATAATGAATACAAGTACTCCTATATTTTCTAAACTAAAAAGTAGAATCCTTCCTAAAAGGCGATTTATTTATTTTCAGAAAATGTGACATTTGTGTAAGGAGAAACTTTTTGGCAGCAAAGAGATTTCACAGACGGTTACATTTCAACTATCAGCCCATGATGTTAAAATTTTACTTTAAATAAACTAGATTAAATCTTTCTGTTCTGCTGCCCCTCGTCTGTGGAATGCCCTCCCTGACCATCTGAGGGCTCCACAGACGACTGACACATTTAAAAAAGGACTTAAAACTTTCCTTTTTAGCAGAACCTATAACTTTAATTAACATTGCTGCTTTTTGGTCAGGATTTTATATAGTTATTACTTTATTTTTTATTGATGCTTTTATCTGCTTTTACTTTGTAGCACTTTGAGATTTGATACAAATGTAAAGTGCATTATCTATTAAATGTATTATTATTATTATTATTATGATGTGACACACACCTATATGTTGATTGTAAAAAAAAAGAAGAAGTTTGTGTCAGTAGACACAGGAGCTGCTGGAAAAAACTCAGTCTATGTGAAATTTCATTGAATTCTTTCGATTTTTGACGAAGACTCAGATCGGCTTTTTCCCATTAAATACATGAATATGGTAAAAAGGAACTCTATATGTTCCCTGTGACAGAGGTTTGAAAAGGTTTGCATTGTATGGAGGTTGTAGATAATGACAGGACTTGTATTATACTAACGTCTACATGTCGTGGGTTCAACCCCGAATCCCAATTTGCTCCCTGGACGCCTCACAGCGTAGTGTAGTGTGCTTTCCAGGGGCGGGTCAAATGCAGAGAACTGAGTTTGCGATGTTATCCTGTGTATAACTATGTAACAAAGTGATAATAACGGCTATAAATGGCATCCTTTTATTTTTTTGTCTCATCTTGGTTTCTCGTCCTCTCACTGGCGCCGCAAACTTTATTTATTCTATCTGTTATCAAAGACAACACAGACAACAGAGGCAGAGTTTTTCATCTGTCAAAGATAAAGTTCAGACCGTCTTGTCAGACTAAATAGAAAAAACGGTCCTGACAGAAACCAATGAAAGCATTTAAGGACTTTGTTCTACGTGGCAACAGCGTAAACATCTGTGTCACCACCGGCGCCGAGAGAGAGACTCAAACGAAGACGTGTGTCTTATTTCACCATTACTGACACGCCATCACATAACTAAATTTGTCAAGGTCATTTTCATCAACAATTTCTCGCGGCGCACCGATCGATCGGCTACCGGAGGCCTACTTTAACAAAATCCTCATCGGCTGAGCAGCATCACTCAACCGGTTCCGTTCCGGTTGAGCGTGAGCTACCTAGGCTCCAAACATCTCGCTATTACGATCTTAATCGGACACCCAGGAACATAGCAAGTTTCAAGAAGCTAATGTTAGCATAGCGGCTAAAGTTAGCTAGAGCACAAAGTCGAAAGAAGAGCACTTAAAACACAATCCTCATTATGATTTAAAAACTTTATTGACAAAAAAAATCGATATCGGCCAGTCAGACTGTTTCAATCGGTGAATCTTTAACATTTTCCTGTTTTCATGGATCAGACGCACGCGCGCATTTATGATGTGTGTCAGACCAAAAATGTCAGATAGAGTCTGTAATTAACCTACAAGCAATCTAGATGACACCTCAGTAAAACTGGAGAGACAATCTGACATCCATGACTGCACAGAGACATTCAAACCCATGCACACTCTCTCTCTCGCTCTCTCTCTCTACGCACACCACACACACACACACACTCTCACACACACACGAGCAAATAGCGATCAGGCTGTTTCATTAGTGAGGAGCAGATAGATTACCCTCCCAAAGGAGACATTGATCAAGAGGGCATTGATCTACTCGGCTAAGCCAATCTGCATAAGTGTGTGTGTGTGTGTGTGTGTGTGCGTGTGTGTGTGGGGCACGCGTGTGGAAAGTAGCCTACTGATGGAGTCTTTAAGTTGTCGGGGTAAGCACAGTAAATCTAATCCAGTTGTGTTTAATGGAGAGAGAACGAAACAGACTGTCGACATATTCATTAGGTCCAATTACTCTGTCCAATCAGTGGCATCGCGTTCACTCACCAGAGAGAAAGAGCGCGTCAGCAGTATTTATGTCTTGGCAAATCACCAGGAGGGGAAAAAAAAAAGCGAACAATGGTACTCCAATGATAAATTATAAACATATTTATTCCACTTACTGAATGACAGCGCGGCGTATTAAGAGGCGTCTAATATCATTTGATCTGATTCAAGCCTGGCAGAGTCCTGAAGTGTAAATCAATCCGGCTAAAATTGGAATCGCTCGTTTATACAGTCGTATTGATTCAATAAAGATGGCCGGGCGCTGGGGGGGGGGCTGGCACATCGTGACTTACAGTAATAAAACACTGACACAATCATAATTCCCTTAACAAGCATTAACAGTTATAGACAATAACAAGAAAACGCCATTTCTAGTGACAGAGCATCTGCCACATGAGTGAGCGTGTGTGTGTGTGTGTGTGTGTGTGTGTGTGTGTGTGTGTGTCCTGTCATGTATGGAAACTTTAATTAGCTTTATAGCCTATTCCCTTAAATTGGATGTTAAGGTAATTGACACTTGGATGCTATCAATCTCTGTCAGCGTTAGAGTGTGTGTGTGCGTGTGTGTGTGCGTGAGTGTGTGCGCGTACGTGTGTTGTAGTGTCTGGAGGACGGCCATACCATTATTGTGTGTTCTGCCTGCTCTAAAGCAGCTTTTCATTCATTAGTAATGATTCCATTTGCAAACTAAATGAGTATTTGAGAGGCCAAAAACGGAATGTGTGTGAAGTTGAAGTCAACTTACACTACTGGCCTTTACTCCGCGCACACACACACGCGCACACACACGCGCACACACACTCGGTATTATTTTTCAAATGTAAAGTATGTTTACACGTGTGTGTGTGTGTGTGTTCAGCCAGCTCATGTGGAGATAATGAAGTCAGTCAGTTGTGTCATTAATTACTGTTTTACACCTGCTTGTATCAGCTAATTAGACATGCTGACACCCCCCCACCCCCCCACCCGACCCCACATGCACACTTAACACAGCCACACATGTTTTAGCACACAGAGAAACAAAGCACATTCTCTCACACCCCTCACCGACCGAACGGTGTGCAAACTTCCAGACAAGTTTTTTTTTTTTTTTTTACACCGAGGAGTCAAAAATACATTTTCATTTTCACTTTGCGGAAGGTGAGACGTCGCCGCTAAACACGGCGTGGCCGGGGGACTTCTCTCCTCCCCTCCCTCTTTTTAGTCTGGCGTGTAAACACATCTTCATACTCCCTTCCTCACATTGTCATCCTCCTGTCCTCAAACTCCTCATCTATCCTCTCAGTCTCAGCAGACTGTCGTCTCTTCGCCTCGCCCTCGCCGCACACGCGCAACAGTTTCCCCACGTTTTTTAAAACTCCATCTAAGTGCAGGTACGCGAGCGCATGCGCCTGTGCTTCTCCTCCCAGCCCATTTTCTCAACAAAGGCCACAGCTGCTGCCGGTTTGTTGAATAAAGGATGACAGAGACGTAATATCAAGAGACTACTAACTAACGAAACAATGATTTTATCCAATTTAAATAGCGACATCAGTCGCATCACAAGCACTTTGGGCGTCAAGTGTGAGACGACGATGTTTGATAGCGAGGGAAAATAGTTTTTCCGTTGCAGAGAGACTCCCTGACTTGGTCTCTCGCCTCTTGTCTTTCACTCCCAAGCTCTCAATCTTCCTCCCTTCACACACATATTTACTCTGGCCCTCCCTCTGCTTCTCTCACACACACCCACACACAACCACGCACACACACACACACACGCACACACACACACACATGAGGAGTACATGGGAGCATATGGCTATTTCTCGCCTCTTTGAAGGGTTGCTTTGAAGCTATGGCACCCGTATCGATTGGCGCTCAGATGAGCTCGCTTCACCAGAGCCCTATGATTATCTGTCGCTTTATTTCAAACGGAGCACAAGAGAGGGGGGCTTACGCGCCCATCACTCGCTCACACTCTCACAGTCAGTTATACACTTATGAAGTGCGTACACACACGCTCAAACGGGGATAATGAGAAGGGCTTACGCACTGAATCCCAATATTTAAGGCAAACTGCGCTTCAGAGCTGACAAGTGAGGAGTGAATGTTAAAGGGAGTGAGGAGGTAGTGAGAGAAAGAGGCAAGAAAGTCGGAGAAAGTGATGAAACTGAAGAGGAAAACTTCCCCCTTCATCACTCCTCTCCTTTGAAAAATGTTCTTCCCGCAGAAAATGCTATCAAACTAATATTCAGTGTAAAGATAATAATAATAATACATTTAATTTATAATTGATGGTTTGAAGGATGTTGAACTCTGGGTCAAGGTTCGTTCTGTTTGTTGCCTTATTAAAGTGTAAAAAAAAAAAGGAAACAAAGAGAAAAGTTCAAAATAAACACGTTCACTATGTGGTTTCCTTTTTCTGACTGACAGGGATTATTCTAACAGGGAGGTTGAGCTAAACGCCCCTGAGAGGGGGTCTGAAAGTGAGCCGGGTGACATGAAAAGTTAATGGTCTGCCCAGAGCAGCAGAAGCTCATAAAAGACTTGATTTAGAAACTTCAGTGGGTTTCAGGGAAAAAAATGAAACCATTCCTACAAAGTGCTGGACACACACACGAGCACACGCACACCCACACACACACACACGCACATGACTCATACTCTGATTAATACCTGGGGGTTTTGCTGCTGAGCGCTGAGCCGTCACTAGGTGGGTTTACACGGACAGCCTCATACCCGAATAGATTTGAAAAAGACGCCCAATCAGAACCAAAAAGCTGCACGTAAACTGTCACTTCTGTAAGAGATGTCATTCCTTCGAAGGGGATTTATGAATACAATAACAACAAAGTGGATCAGAACCACAGACTTCACTTCAGCATGGCTCAAGTACTTAAAGGGCCGGGATAGGCTCCGGCCCCTGCGACCCTGAAGAGGATAAGTGGTTACGGAGGATCAATCAATCAATCAATCAATCCAAGAGCTCTGTTCATAAGGTGGATCTGGGATCTTTCAGAATAAAAGCGTGTGATGAAGATGACTGCTTCCAACGTTACGTCGGATGATGTTGATGTTAACATTTCTGGTGAGTTTACCGCCCAACACGGCTTCACCAATAGCTTAATAATATTTGCTGATGTCGTAATGAGGAAACGTTAATCAGAACAAAACCCCTCAGAGGTACCAACAAGACTTTTTCCTCCCTCCCTCCCACCCTCCCTCCCTCCCTCCCTCCCTCGTTTCTCCAGTATGGAAGTAAACATGAGTTATTATCAGCTGTTTCTTCATCAAAAGCATCACAAAAACGCTTTTGCGTTCGTCACACAGCTGTTGACAGCTCTTCCGATTGAAGTGTCGGCGCATGTAAACAGCATTTCCGATTAGATCACTGCACATGTAAACAGTCAAACTGGATTATTCTTTTGGAACGATTCCATTCTGGAAGGAGAAAAGTGTCCATGTAAAGCCACAGATACTGAGTACAAACATTCCTAAGTGTGTTATTAATGAGCTTAAATTTACCACTCATACAAAAAGCAGGAGTAAAACGCACACACACGCACACACACACACACACACACACACACAGACACACACACACACACACACACACACACACACACAGAAACGGCACACAACTGAATAAGCACTCAATCAAATTGTAACAAAAATGGAGTTTTGGAATTGTTTAACTGTTAAAAGTTAAAATGTTGCTTCAATCTTTTCCCAGTATTTCACATGAATTACTCTAAAATCCTACTATAGCCTATTAAAAGCCCAGTAAATGTTATATCTGCAGTGTGGCATTATGGGAGTTGTTGTCTTCATCTTCATTTCCAATGATTTCCTTCCTTACTCTGATTTTATTTGAAGCATAAAGCCACAAAATGACCTCCACCGCTACCTTGAAGACAATTATTAACACGTTTTTACATTGAAGGAAACGTGGGGAAAAACCAGTAAACAAAATATACTATAAAATATAAGTTGTGTCCTTTTTAGACATTTTAAAGTGGAAATGTTGGATATCCCAGGCGGTGAATAATGTTAATGCTTGTTTATTCCTGATGTCGAGGCAGTCTGATCACAAAATGGACCTTTAGTCATGTGTGACAGGACACGTAAAACACATCAAGATATTCATTATTCGTTTATTGTTATTGTTTAAAACACACACACACACATAAACACACACCCACACACACACACACACACACACACACAGATCTAGATGTCATTAGATTCTTACTGATTTCAAAGCTGTGCATCACTTTAGACCTGCTGAGATCAATATTTTGAAGGTTTCAAGCAGCGATTATCCCCTCAGAGGGTGTGTGTGTGTGTGTGTGTGTGTGTGTGTTTGTTTGTTTGTTTGTGTGTATGTGTGTGAGGATTATTTGTAGCACTGGAAAAATGAGGAGGTGACCGGGTACTCAACTTTCATCTGTTTTATGGAGCATGAGTAGTAGGTGTGTGTGTGTGGGTATGTGGGTGTGTGTGTGTAAAAACAAAGGTGGTCTGGAGAGGGGGAGAGAAAGATGTCTGGGTGAGTAACTTTATAAGCTGAGGTGGGAGGTTTATGTGCATAAGTGCACCTATGAGAGCCTGAAAGAAATGAAAATGTGCATGCCTTTCATGTGTGTGTGTGTGTTCGTGCATATGTGTGTGAGGGTGAAAGAGAGAGAGAGACAGAATGTGTGTGTGTTTGTATGCATGCGCATGTGCATGCGTAGTAGTGTGTAGTGTTTGTATACTTGTATAATTGTTAGCTTGGTATCCAACCATTGCAATCAGCGGTAGTCCTGACTCAGCAGCACTAATGACCCCATTAGTAACAATCCCCTACTGGTGCACACACACACACACACACACAGACACACACACACACACAGACACACACACGCACACAGACACGCACACACGCACACACACACACACACACACACAAACTTAAATAAAAACACGTGCCAGCCGACAGATGGACGCGTCCTCTCATTAGCGAGTGTGTGTGCATGTACATGTGATGTTTAGAAAGAAGAAAACAAAGACACACAGGTACAGATGTGATGTGATGTAAGAAATCTCAAACCCAATTTGAACAGAATATTAGACAACCTGCCTCTGTTCCTTGAAAAAGTCATTTTCTGCTTATGTGGGTAGACCATAATAACAGGTCAAGATTGCCTAAGTTGAAATGTGCTTAAAAAAGGATTGTCGCAGTAGCACGTTAATTCCAAATAATTATTTAGCGTAAAACTAGCGTCACGAAAAACCTTTAAAATTCAGTGGACCAGTCCTTCATCTTCATCTTCATAATGAACATAATGGATGCAGACGACGAAGCTTTTTTGACCCAGTGAATAGAATATTTAGATTGATCCCCTTAAAGCAAACATTTATTTGCGAGCTCGGACGTCAACCCTAGCGTAGCACATGATGCTAACGTTTCTCTGAGCAACCTGCCTTTACCAAATAAAAAATGCCAGAACAGGCATTTAGAGGCAAACAGTGTAAAGCCGGGCTTTTTAAAAAAAATTTACATCAGTGCTTTTGGAGCAATATTATTAAAGTGAATAAGAAAGGCATCAGGCGGTGTTGCCAAGCAAAAGTAAAAACTCTTGTGGCGGTTAACGTTCGCTAGCATAAAACTCTTTTCAGATACGATGAACCACAGTAAAAGGTGCAGTGTTTAAGATTTAGGGAGTATTTAGAGGTTTCTGTTTGAATAAATGTACTATAATATTTATTTCTGGGTATATTTTGTGTACTTTCAGCTGAAAGTAAAAGTATTTTTTCAATGGGTGTTTCTCCATAATCTCCATTGAGCGGGTCATGATTTCTGTAGTTTTTTATTAAGTTACTTATTATTTAGAATAAGGAAAAAGCCGGATTCAAGGAGGAAATTTTGTCGGAGGATTCAACACGGCTCGGCCAAAAGCTTTGCAGCAGCACAGGAAAAAAGGTTGAGGCGTCTGTAGCAGCTGAAACAGAGCCAAGTTGAATCCTCCGAGCCAAGTTGAATCCTCCGAGAAAAGCGCTCTTGGAATCCGGGGGATTCAACTCGGCTTTTTTTCTTACTCTAAATAATAAGTGGGATTGTAGTAGGATTCAACACGGCTCGGCGACAGATGCTTCAGATGCTTCAGCCTCCTTCCCTGGCGGCTGCCAGGCTGGCAGCAGAGTTGAGTTGAATCCCCAGGGCAAGTCGGCGCATCCCCCCAGCCTAATTTTACACACTGGAACTCTGAAATGTCCACTCCGGCTCAAAATGATGGGAAGACGGCCAGTGCCCTTCTAGAAGGATTGGTAGTTACCGTGATTGAGTTACACAGCTTCTTAGGAGTTCAGATGCAGCAGTGCGTTGATAGCTACCTCTGGAACGAGACTCTCGAAGATAAACTTTATTAGCCGCACAATAGGAAAATTCCCAGCGTTTAAAAACTAAAAAAAAGGAGATATAAATACGAACACTGTAGAGGAGGTATAAAAATGTGGAATATCCAAAATATACAACAATGTTAATGCACAAGGATAACCTGATACATTAAGATTTTATTGGAACATAAATACTTCCATGTAACTATAGCAGCAATTGAGTAAAAGTACACACATTCTTTACACAATAGATAGCCCTTTTTTTTATCCAGCCCTGGGCAGCAAGGTCTTTATGACAAAACTTTATTTTGTGTTGAAATCTAAAACCGTGTAATGATTGATTGCGGTCCGCTGGCATTGGTTGACTCTGTTAACCAATCGGAGTCCTGGTTCCTGACTTGTTATCCAATCGATCCTCCCCACATAGAGGCGGGCTCAGTGTTTTGTGACTGACTGTCGTAAATGCAGTCAATCCTTTTGGTTTATACTGTTAATAGCTACACACAAAAGCAGGGCGATCATCGACGTCGACGTCGTGAGCATTTTCAAACTCTGACCTGGATTACGATGAATGAACCGTTATTCATTCCACATGTCAACTTCTTACAATTGGGGACATTTTTCTTTTTGTTTGCTATAATATTCCCTTAAATAAAATGTGCCAAAAAGACAGACTCAGCTTTTATTTGGATTGTAGCTTTATGAAAACTAGGCATGTGCTGCTGTCCAACAAAGCCAGGGTATAACCCCCCCAAAAAGTCCCCAATCCCCTGTGTTGTACAAGCGATCCCCTGATTGATTCAAATTAAATGTGAAGCTATGTCCACTCTATTTTTCATAAAGAAAAACTCCCCCTAATGAGTAAAATATGACATACTAGAGTGAATTATGATAAAAACACGATTGATCTCCTTGAAGTCGTTTCAGAAGCACCAAATTTGGAATAAATGGGACAAATGGTTGGGAAATTAAAGACGGAGATGGGCATCAAATTTGAAAGTAATCCATGAAGTTGTTTTTGAGATATCGCAGTAACACAAAGGATCTGAGGCGGCGGCGATGACCATTCCGTAATACCCCCGACTTTTCAGGGCTATAAAACAACATTTACTAGTGGTGACAAAGGAAAATCCTTTTTTCTGGCGGTGTCGACGTGGTTCCTGACACCCTCTCCACCACGACAGTCCCTGAGAACCTTGAGTTACTGCTGCATGTACTCCGCATGTCTGACTGCACTCTCTGATGGACCTGCAGCTATACGTGCAGGTGCAATGAAGTGACCTCATCATTTTATAGTAACTATCTGCACAGAGGAGGTAAGGCTCTAAATGTTTATTCACTTATTATTATTTATTGCCCCACTCGGCTGCTTACACTATTTTATGATATTGCTTGTCTGTTTGTGTAGAGCGAAAGAGAGACGTAGCAAAAACCCAAACCATAAATCACAATCTGCACACACACACGCACACGCACACACACACGCACACACACACACACAGACCGTGATGATGTGAAAGATGGGTCCAGTGAAAAGATGTATTGCTGACAGTGTAAAGGTCAAAGGTTATATGTCAAAGGTTAAGGTCCAGTCAGCAAGAGTAGACACACTGGAGACCTCACCTCTACCAGACCTTGCCTGCATACGTGTCTGCTCATAATGTGTGTGTGTGCGTGTGTGTGTGTGTGTGTGTGTGTGCGCATGAATGCACAACTACACCATATATCCTTTCATTTCAAGAGTTGTGTATCTGTCAAACCAAATGCAGACCTGATTGCGCATGTGCATGCATATGCTACATGTTCCAGTGTGAGTGACCCCCTGCCCTACATCCCGACAGGAAGACTCCGGGGGCTAAGAGCGAATGCCGAACCCCAAAGTGTCAATCACAAATTCAGATTGACAGACGAGTTAAGCGGTGGCGCTCTCACATTCACCCACACACTCTCCCCCTGAGGACTGTTCTCTGTCATTTTCTCAGGCTGGCTGTCTTTCACTCTCTCCACCCGTCGCTGTGCTCTGTCACTTCCTCCTTCTGTCTCTTAGAACCCATGTGTGTACATCCACATGCTGTTTGCACTTTTTCAACGCTCCCCGTTCATCCTCTCTCTTTTTCTCCGTACCTGTCTGTCCCTTGTCTCATTTCTCCCCTTTTTACTCTGACAGATGTGCCTGAACCCATTTCTACTCCCGCTCTCTATTGGACTGCCTCCCATTTGTGGTTTTCCTGTTTACTCTCCAGCACATAGCGCAGTGATTCATGCAAGCACTCACACTGATTTTCTTGTTAGGCTGTCCTTGAAACCACAAACTTGATCTTCTCTATATATGTGCAGAACACGTTTTACGTTGTTTATTGCAGTGGGAACAATGTACAATGGAATAAAATGAAATAATGCAATATATTCCTGTCTTCACAGTAGTGCTGAATTCGACATCCTTTGAGGAGAGCCGTGTGTTCCAACTTATGATGGGGAATATTGCAAAAACATAATAATTAACTGTAAGAAAAACTTTCAAATTCAAACAATGATTTTAACGCAGACAAATTTAAATCGGAGGTGCAACAATCAATCCGCGACGGGAGCCTGAATTTGATTCGATCGGGGAACGGTCGACCAGTCTCAGGATGGCCATTTCACTGCCGGTTACTTGCATGCGCCACACACTTACAACAAGCATTAGCTACCATGGCTACAAACATCTCGCCAGCCAGGAAATCTTTCTCCAATAAGGTCAAAACACGCGGTTGAGGAACGACCCCGAACACATTCGGGGTAACGAAGTTAATCGGACACTTCAAAATGAATCACCCTGAAGAATATAGCAAGTTTCAAGAAGCTAGCGTTAGCAGAGCGGCTAAGGCTAGCGAGAGCGCAGCCAGCCACGAGTCCACTGTATGTGTTTTCCTACGCTGTCATTCATGGTTTTAAAAGTTTGTAGGGGAAAAAAATCTGAATCGGCCCGTCAGATATTATATGCATTCTATATAAATACACTGAAAGTGAAATAATCTGTATTCACCTAATACGTACAGAGGGCAAGCATTAAAATACAAGATTCGAGTGGAGAATTGTAGTTAGAAATAATTTTCATACAGCTGTGCTGGATTTAAAAACTGCTCCTGTCTTGAGTTAGATTTCAGCCGAGGTTTGTCAGAGTTTTGGATAAATCCATCTTATTTCAGGAAAACCCACATCTATCAGGCCTTTCATCCTCAGATAATGCTGAGAATTCCAAACTTAGGAGCAGAGTTTCGTTAGCTCATTTATGCACGACGTTTCCTAAAAATATGAATATAACCCAAAATGCATGTGTTGGTATTCGCCATTCTTCTAGTCTATATTTGACACGAGGTAATAGGCAGCATGATACTGAAGATGAGACATGTTTTGATGACATGAGGAGTCCAGATTGCGTTCACATCGCTGCCAGCGTTTGCATCACATTCAAACTACCCCGGGGCGGACCTGACAGCCATTCATGGTGCGTTCAAGCCCGACGGTAAACGCATCCTATTGTGTTCACATTACTACCAAAGAGCAATCAATCAAACTTTATGCATGCAGTGAAGCGCAATTCAAAACAATCAAATGTTATTCAATGTGCGTTACAGGCGATATACCAGCAGAAAAGAGAAAAGCAAATTAAATAGTAGAAATGGAATAAAAACTACTGGGATGAGTTCGGGGACCGATGCACGCAGAGAAAAACACAAAACAAGATGCTTATAAATACATGGTTAATGCTAATCCAGTAAAAATGCAGACCATTCAGTTATATGTTTGTTTCTCATAGATTTATTTAAGCCAGATCCGTGCACGTTTTCCTTTATCTAAGTCCTTGTGTTATAATTGCATGTAGCTGCACAATCATTATCTTGCTGCCGAAGTGTTAACTTAGGAGCAAATTATTGCTGACACCTTAAGAGTTGTAATCCTCCCTCAAAGGAGAACTAAATATTGTGCAGTGTCTTGTTGTAAAGGGCTTCAAACTGGACCTCCTGGTTTTGTTCTAATCTCCTCACCAGCTAGAAAGCGCCGTCTAGTTTACTTTGGAGAAGCAGCTGGAGCACCGGTGTGGGAAGATAACCCATCAATGCATTTAGCTACCTTTGAGAAGGTACATTTGAAAGTAATCAATATCAGCTTCCCTGTGCTGAAGGTGTCATTTCTGCATCTCATGTTGTTTTTTGGTTACTATTTATTTTTTCTCTGTACTGAGGTGTCCATGGAAGAGTGAAGCCGAATATTTGTCACTGAAATACTTCCTACTGCCAGCAGGAGGCGTTACCAATGTAAATCATTATTGTCCTGTAGCTGTCTTCACCCTGGGACTCTTGTCCGTTATTTGAAGTTTGCTGAACATCAGACCATCGTCCTCATCGTCGATAACGACTTTCTCTTTCATGGTGATTGATCAAACATCTCTGAGCCGCCATAGTCGCACCATCCATGGAGGGGATTTTCCAGTTTATGTTCCGCTCTATGATGAGTTGAGGTCATAGCTTTAAGAGGCTATTTTTTATACATAATGGTATGATACGCAGGTAGACAAACTTTCATACCTCTAAGTGAAACACACGGGAGGTGATGCTACTTTTAAATGGAGATCTAGCAAAAGTTCAATCAGACAGACTATCCTTTGGTGCACCATTCACTGGCCAAGGTTCCTGCTCGTACCACTAATTTAACCTCACCTTTCAGACATGCTTGGTCTCATGCTGCTGGTTGGCATGCCATCCACTTCCCCATCAACACCTCCTCCTTGGAGATCCATCAGCATCATCATTCATCAGCCTTAGCAGAGCCATGAGCCACCACCACCAGTATCCAATCTCCCTGAAGGGTCTCAGCGACAAAGACTTTCTAATAGACTCACTGTCACACTTCTTCTGTTGTAATAAATCATTCATCTGTTTTGTATTTTCTTCTTCTCTGATTGAGAATACTTGATTCTCACTCCCAAATCATATTATAGGGTTTACAACTTCACAAACAACTTCCTGTTTAATCGAACTAACTCACACTGCCGTGTTTATTCACAGTAAAGCATCGTCAATTTGTCCTAGCTATACTGTCTGAGTTTGAAGTATATATGCTCAATGGGCAAGTAGGAGTATATAAAAGAATGAAATATGACATTTCATGTCGTCAGCACGTGTTGCCGTGACAATAACTGAATTTTTACATGAGAGGTTGTTTAATTAATCTTTAAATGATGTGTCACATGAGGAAGGATGCTCATCCAGTCCCTGAAGTTTGACCAGATTGCATGATGGATAGTGGAGCTTTCACAGTGGAAACACTTAAATGTGCTCTGCCACCATGATCACACCAGTTAAGTTATGCGGAAGATTTTGAAAACATTTCATAACTGTGGTTTTGAAATTCTGCTGTCCAAATGTGAATTTGATTAGATTGATGTTCTCAGAGAAGTTTGTAAAAAAAATACAATGCATTGAAATTTGGAAAAAAAACTCCCAAAAACCCTGCAATGTTAATTTCAAAATGGCTGACTTCCTGTTTGTATTGGGTAATTGGACCAGATACTTTTTTGTAGATGTTGGAGTGATAGATGTAGGTACCAAAGTTCACATTTCTGGTGAAATGTGATGCACTGATATTTTTTTCTTGGTTTCTACACAGGAGAGCTGCAGAATCATTTTTCCACATCTCCCACATTCTGACTCCCATAAAAGCATCACTTGAAAACGATGTTTCTCAAATGCAGGATGTGTTTGATGGCGTTTCTGCCCGGGGCTTTCGATCCGGGGCCCTTAAACGCTGCAAATGGTCTATTACTTAACCTTAACGCCTCACAAGCTGCTTCACCGGTATATGTTTTATTTAACACGAATGTGAGATCAGTAGTCAATGAAAATGTTTAGTTATTTTAGTCCCTTTCATTGTATTAGTTTCCTTCAGAGATTTGGTCTAGTTTTAGTTGACAACAACTCAACACATTGGGAACAGACGCAGGGAGAGTCCGGTTACCGGGGGGTAATCCGTGGGATTTGTAAAAAGCAAACTTGACAGGAGGATGTGCGGTCTTTCAAGCGAACTCTGACCCATGCGTTCGCACAGACACGGACGCCATGACTGACGGCAAAAGGATGAAACGAGGAAAGAGTTTGAAATGAGTACCAGTGTGTAAAATAAATCAAATTATAACCGCTCAAAGCCAATTTCACAATGAATAATCAAACATTTGTTTGAGCAATCATCCCTGGAGAATAAATACAAACAGAGATATCTGTCACTGCAAAAGAACCCTCAGATGTTTCCGTCATAATCAGAGTATATTTATTTATAACTGGAATTCATTGTCATAATAAATGATTATATAACAAATGTTAACACAGTCGAGCAGATAGGAGCACAGTTTCTTATTTCTTACTGTGTTTAAAGTAATAATAATTCTTATTATCATCAGTGGGTATAAAAACATGTGTAATTAAAGTGCATAATGAGGCCCAGTGGTTGAGTTGGAGTTTTTCGACGATGTGGCAAATGGAGAAAAAGACAACTCTTTGGTAATTTAGTTGATGAGGCCGACTGTGTGTCTTTCCCTTTACAGCGACCCCAACGGAACATGTACCAACAAGAAATAAGAAAGGCAACGTGAATAAAGTCCTGATGGTTGTGTGGATAGCCTCTTAGTAGTTCTAGAACATTAATGACTTTGTGCGTTCCTTCAACACAACTTCATTATATTTTGTTAACACATTTAAAACAAATACAATATTCTTAGTTATCCCGTGCGTCTCTGACATCATCTGAGTTCTCCTCCGTCACGACTCCACCCAGGAGGGATTCACAAAACCTCCACTAGTTTTTCCTTAAGAAGACTAAAAAAACAGGTGGTGCAGAAAATGCCTGTTTGGTCCCGATTTGTTCCCTTGAGTTTTATTTCAGCCAAAGTTCGACATTTAAGTAAAGTTTGAATGATGTCTTTGTCCGCCTGTCAGTCCAACCGCCTGAGGCTTCAAGGCGTCCAACACTTCCTGCTCCTCTGAGAACTTTGTGGCCTTTGTAAGAACCGCCGTCTGACCTCCAAACAGCAACTTCATTCTGGAGTCCACTTTTCTCTAATAAGAACTTTTTTTTTTGAAGTCCTTTCTGCTTTCCTTGTGAGCGATGTTATCATCAGTGGTCGTTAATAGAGATGAACCGATTCCACTTTCCTTGGCTGATCACCGATCACCAACGTTTATTAAGTCTGATCGGCCAATCCCGTTTTTTTTCTCCATGATAGACGGCGTACACTCGTACCGCGGGCTCGTGGCTGGCTCTGCGCTCTGGCTCTGGCTAGCTTTAGCTGCTTCGCCAACATTAACTTCTTGTCTGATTACGTTCATTGTCCCAGACAGAAAGAAATTAGGTTAAGAAAGTTAATCATTTATTGATGATTGGCCCCTCAGCCTGATCTTTGTCTGTCATCACGTCACATGTGCTTGGTCACATGTGCTTGGTCACATGTGATTGGTCACATATGACTCACATTACCACTGCCTTTAGTCGGAGGGCTTGTGGCTGATGGCGGAAAGAAGGGCCGCACGTGAAACTGTGAGAAAACGAAAATGTAGACCCGAGAGGGAGCGAAGTAAAAGGAGAAAAGCTGGGAAGGAAAGATCAGCGAAAGGTTGTTAAAGTAAAGACGTCTGTAAGAGGAAGGGTCGTAGTGACAGAGCTGCCAAGTTGATGCCATATCCCACTTATTCATTGGATTAAGAACAATGAAGATATTATTATTATCATTTATTTATTTGATAAAGACAGCAACTCAATATGAACTGCAGCTGCGTAACGAAGAAATGATCAGTTTTAAAGATGGCTCTGAATTATTAAACTACTCATTTAATTCCTAGGAGCTTTTTTGATTTGTGACCCGCAACTCGCCTAGTCATCCGGACGGAATTACAAAAATCAACTCTCGTTTTTTTCCCCCATGCTAGGAAAGAGGACATGCAGTTGGTTGGTGGGACTGAGGATGATGCAGAAAACAAGGGAAGATGGGAATAGATGAAAGGGAATGTGCAGATGAGATCGTGAAACCACCCGTTAAAAGGAACCATAACACAAAACGACCACAAGATCCCCTTTAGCTAACCTGAACATCCGTATCCCAATTCTGAGGTATTTCCTCCAGTTTGGATCATATTTGGGATACGTAGTTTACATGAGCACAGACAAATCTGGTTATCCCTTCTCCTGTATACACGATTAATACTAGTACCCTGATTCTATTACTATCTACTGCGTTCTGTTATTACACGCCTGTAAGGTTTATCACACCACTTTATGTCGTTTTTGTAACTGCTAGCTGAATTTAAAAGTAATTTGAAGGTAGCAATAAAAAAAAGAAGAAGAAATTAGGTCACTGGGGTTAATTTTGGGACTGAGTGTTATTAAACGCCAACACGGCGAGGCAGATATGAGGAGACGAGCGAGACAGTCTGTCAATCTGACACAGCGTAGGATGAGGGCAGCTGGATGAGGATCGGGAGATGTGACTGGTGGGAGAGGCTTGTTTTGATGGAAATCGGTGATGAAGAGTGGAGAGTGGCTTTCCGCATGAGGAAGACATCCTACAGTTTTGTTTGCCCACGTTTCATGAGCGTTTTTCTTAGTGAGCGAACTTCCTCCGCTTATCATGATGGGTCAACTTCTCCAGCGCTTTTTCTCAGTCCATCTGCCACGTTTATCTAGTTCTTACATTACTGAAGGGCAAAACTCGCCCCATCAGTGCATCACATTCAACAGTGTCCCGGTTTCTTTAAGGGTACTCCAGCTAGGATATTCCGCTTTTACAAAATCTGGATTAAGTTTAACCTACGGTGGCCCACAAGGGCAAACTCCCTGCAATTTAACAAAACACACGCAAATTAGAAAAACATCTTAATCAATTTGACAACAGTAGACAAAGTGTTTTATACTTGCAAAAGAAAAACTCTCTACTACCATCGTGCATTCTGACTCAAGGTGTCGCCACGGCAACGTGTACACAACAGTCAGAATGTCAGACACAAAAGCTGTTTTGTCATGTAAGGGTTATTATTAAATGTATTAGTCGCTCTGACGATATTGATTAATGTTTTATTCTAAGTCACGTGACCGCACGACTGGAAAGTTAAGCGAGGCTAGGACGACTAATCAAAATGTCATGAAATGTTTATATAATATCTGTTTTATTCACTAATGTCAGAATAATGAAGATGTTTCCTTTATATGCTGCAGATTTGCTGTCAAAATGATGAAGATGTTTTTTTCATTTGCCGCACACATGTTGTCAAAATGATGAAGATGTTTTTTTCATTTGCCGCACACATGTTGTCAAAATGATGAAGATGTTTTTCTTTATTTATCTATGTTTTGTCTCTTTGCATGTGTTTTCTTAAGTTGCAGTGCGTTTTCCCCCGTGGGCCCCCGTGTTATCCAGATCAGGACATGATGTTTACATGAGCAAACACAAAAACAGGATTCTGTAAAAACCTGTTGTTAATTGGGATGTTGTTGTGGCTGTAAACAGTCACTGTGTTTTTTCTCTCTGCCTGTATTTCTCTTCTTTTCTCCAACTGAACCCTCTTTCCATTGGACCTAATGTTGTTTTCATCCACTCTCTGTTGCTTTGGGACAGCATCACCTGGGATTCTCCGATTCTGCACTTGTCACATCCATCTGCAGACACCAATCAGTGACCGGTTGCATTGTTGGTATTTTTTGACAGATTACGTTCACTTCTGCTGCACAACACCGAGCGTTCGCTTCATTATCTGAGAGCGAACAGAACTTTTCAGTCCCGTCACATCGTTGAAAAGTGAAAATCATTTCATCATGGCGTTGATCAAAGCTCTATCTTTCTGATTTAGCTTCTAGCCGTTTGGAAAAAAGGTTATTGCCAAACATTTTCATCACGGCTTTTGTTTTCTCTGTAAACGGTACCTCCAGACGTGAAAAAAACTTTCACCTGGAACTGACATAATTACGTTTTCTCTGAAAGGCTTTGCATCTCTGTTGTGTTTGTCTTTAAGTAAGAAACCGGAAGTAAGTCAGAAAGAAAGGAGACTTGAATATACCTTCAAAGGCTTTCTCCACCTTTTTTTCGCGGCGTCTTTTCTACTTCATGCTTTATTCTTGTTCTTATTCTTATTCTATCTTCCCGTGCATGATCTTCTCTTTCTCATCCGTTTCTTCGCCCTTCAATTCTATATCCTCACTCCCTCTCCTTTTATCATCTCCCTGTGTACTGCTCCATCTTCCATCTGCTTCTCACTCACTCCTACTCCCCTTTCATCGCTTTCCTTTCGTCTCACCACCTGACAGTGGCAGGATCCAGCAGTAAATCTCCGAAAGCACAGTCATCCACCATCGTTCACACCACAAAGCCGGAGAGGGAGAGAGAGAGAGAGAGAGAGAGAGAGAGAGAGAGAGAGTCGAGAAACACAGTGATGGGAGATAAAAGACTTTTGGGTTTTTTGAGGAGGGCAACAAAAGATACAACAAAAGGTTTGCGATAATAAAATGACGGATACAAAATGGCCTGAGGTGCAGGCGGCAGCGTAAGGTAAAAGACGATGATGAAGGTGTGACACAATTCCAGAAGAGGAGAGACGGTGAGGGTGGGAGATAAAGACACGGGCCTTCACGTCACTCACTCACTCAGTAGACAGTAGTCCATCTGTACGTGCACACACAAACACAAACACTAACACACACACACACACACACATAATGGTGCCAGGATGAGCAACATGATGAAGATTCCCACTGGGCTACAGAAGATATTTTTCCCGCGCCAGCAGAGTGGGACACATAGGGATAAGCTCTTTGGGCAGTCTCATTTATGATGACCAAGTACTGGATGGCCAACTATAGCGACGTGTGTGTGCATTTATAGTTATGTGTGAGTGTGTGCAGATATGTGTGTATGTGTGCAGATATGTGTGTATGTGTGCAGATATGTGTGTATGTGTGCAGATATGTGTGCAGATATGTGTGTATGTGTGCAGATATGTGTGTATGACTGCAGATATGTGTGCAGATATGTGTATATGTGTGCAGATATGTGTGTATGTGTGCAGATATGTGTGTATGTGTGCAGATATGTGTGTATGTGTGCAGATATGTGTGTATGTGTGCAGATATGTGTGCAGATATGTGTGTATGTGTGCAGATATGTGTGTATGTGTGCAGATATGTGTGTATGTACGAGCCATACGCAAAAGTGCCTTTTTCCAAATTTGCGCGTTTGCACTTTGTTCCCACCTGCATGGCTCATGCCCTAACATTTGTCCGTGTCTGTGCACTTAGAATTATCTCTCTCTCTTTCTGTGTGTGTGTGTGTGTGTGTGCGTGTGTGAGAGAGCCAGTAGTTAATTTCCGATGAGATCTGATGACATTGGTGCTTCTGTAGTTGTGAGCAGACTGGCGTTCCGATCCGCCTTCTGTGTGAGTGACTCAACAGACAACCAGAGAATGGAGACGGCTCAGCCAGAAACTCTTGGCCCGCCTCCCATATCCCTTTTGCACCGAGCTGGTTCCAGGGCTAGCTCGGAGCCGGAGCCTGACTTAGCACCAGTTCTTCTCTTTTGACAGCCTAAGCAACATCTCCTGGCTCTCAGAACGTTTGCCAGACAAGCACCAACTCAATGCTGGTCCAGAGCCAAGAATGACTCAGGGGCTGGGGGGGCGGCGCTAAAAAACATTTTTAATTTTAAAATAAATAACAAAAGTTTTTTTTTCAGCTCTGGATCTCAACTTAGGCTTGCAAAGCCAGGAACAGCACTTGCATGGAGACGAAGAGCTCCTCCATCTTCGTTGTTGTGCTTGAGTTCGACGCGAGCGTTGTCGGGGTGAACAGATGACGTACTGACGTTATACGGTGATGTAATGGCGTGGCTCCGACTCGGCTCCTTGCTAATGGAATATCAAACAGGTTCTGAGGAGGTGCCTGAGTTTGAACCAACTAAACATTGGCACCAAACTAGCACCAGGTTCTTTTTGGTGGAAAATGGGTGCCAGAGATTTCACATGGATCGAGTCACATAATAAATCCAAACACGTATAATTCATAATTGTTTCAATGTCTCCATGTTTGTCGTCGAATTTGATTTTTTTAATCAAAGTTAACTTTATCGAGCCCCATTGGGTGGGGAGCAGGGAAATCCAAATAGAACGATGGGCCGTAACAGTAATACCACCAGCCCGGTTCAGTTCTATGATGCACTACGTGTTCTGACAGCCTTCTATCAGAAACTTCTTCTTCTTCTTCTTTACATAATACTCAGAGGGATGAGGCAGCGGTAGCCTGCTTCATCTTGTGACTGCCAGTGTGCATGGGTGGGAAGCCTGGAGAGGGAGAAGTGACGGGGGGCGGGGGGGCTTAGAACAGAAGGCTGGATCTCCCTACATTTATGGAGGATCTGATAAACCTTGCGTGCTTACTGGAAGTTGAGTAAGGGAGAAGAGAAAGGAAGATGTAAATAAAGAAAATAAATAGAAACGAAAGTCCGAACCCAGAAACGGGGGCTGACTGTGACTGGAGGAGACAGGGAGGGGGCCGGGGAGATGGACAGTGATGTATAGGTGCGCTGACCAGTGAGTACAGCATGAGGTTGTGCCGTGTCTGGAATTAGAGAGAACAATGCGGCATGAAGCCACGAAGTCTTAGATGTCAACTTTGTTTCCGTTGACTTCCCTTCTGTCGCCCCGCGCCGTCACTTTAGTGTTAATTTCCTTTAAATAGACAGAGAGAAAAAAATATAGAGAATGACAGGAGGGAGAAAAAGAGTGGAATATGGAGAAGATAATGAGGGGGAAACACGTGCGTGTGTGTTTGCGTGTGTGTGTGAGCACGTGTGTGTGTGTGTGTGTGAAGGATTGAAAATCAATGTGTGTCGGATTTTGTGTGAATCCTAAATGCGGTTGAAAACGGCGGCTTTAGGTTTTTAATCAGCCCCGTCTGAGCGCTGTATGGGGACTGTGAGGAGCTTTCATGTTGAGTTCTTCTTTCACACAAACACACACACCCGCACATACAAAAACATCCCCTCATGCCTTCTGTTCTAAATTTACACCTAACATCAGAACAGTGGAAGGGTGGAGGGAGGGAGGGAGGAGGAGGAGGCAAGACTAGAGTGAGGGAGTGAGGATGGAGGGTAAAGGGGGAGAGGTACGGGACAGAAACATGGAGGCAGGAGAAGAGGAGTGAAGAAAAAGTGCACAGGGGAGGTGAAAGACTAGAAGAGGAAGAGGGGGAGAAAAGGGGAACAGCCAAATTTGATTTATAAAGTGGGCGAGAGGGCTGGAGGGGGGTGTGGGGTGTAAATTAGATATGAAGGGGATGGGCGGGAGAGGGACAGCGGTATATTAGTAAAGGTGTCCAGTCTATGTATTTCCTGCTGAGCAATACACCCCTCTAATTTACTCTGCCGGGTGACGCATGAGAGCGAGGATGAGACTGAGGAATGCAGAAGATGAATGGATGAGAGAGGAGGGGGGGGTCTTGCGATGAGCGTTTAGGCCAAATTAACGGGGCCCCATAAATTAGACTAAGCCAAAGCGGAGAGCCTGCAGGGGAGGGGCTGTCGCATGTGTGTGTACAAGTGTGTATCTGTCTGCTGGAGTGTGTGATGTGCATGTGTGTGAATGATGAGGTGTCAAGAGGGAAGAATCTGAACCAAAGCAAACCGATCACTCTCTGATAAAGTAGCCGAATCCAGCGGCTCAGTCACACAAACACAATCTTCTCTTCATCTCTTCATCTCTTCATCACCACACGCACTCAAGTGTTTCTCCTGCAGACGTCGTTCTGACGCTAAAACAGGAGGCGGCTTCTTCACATCAGGTGTGTTTGCACGGGACACTTTTCTCCTATCCGAATTAAACCTTTCCGATGTCGGGCGCCTGTTTACATGAACTGCGATCTTCTCTGACCAGGTGTTTAAACGCATCCACTCATCTAATCGGAAACAGCTTTCTGACACTTCGAGACGATCCACACTCCCGGTCATAAGTTGGCGATAATGCTACGATGAGCTGGGTGGTGACCGCCAACATGCGCCCAGAATAAGAATACCACAAAGAGGGCGTGTGCCGAAGTGACTTTTCCTCCATTTAACCGTCCGACTATGTTAAACTCTTTCATAGTTTGCGATGATTAAATGACTCTCCGATGTGCACCGGTACTGTTTTGGAAGTTAAGTCACGACGCTGGGCGTGAATAGATACAACTCAAACAGAGAGCTTTCAGAAACAGTGTTTACAGGCAACGACTGGATATCGGAGACGCTTTCATGAAAGGACTTAGACTACCTCCTTGAAAAGGAACGAAAATCTCGGACTTTTTTTTCGGAAAGGGGTGTGTACATAAAACTTTTTCTTTTACGATAAGGCGACTTTTCCGAATCTATTCGGAATTTGGTTGTCCATGTAAACCCACCTTAATAATAATAATAATACATTTAATTTATAATGCACTTTACATTTGGATCAAATCTCAAAGTGCTACAAAGTAAAAGCAGATAAAAGCGTCAATAAAAAAATAAAATAATAACTATATAAAAGCCTGACCAAAAAGCAGCAATGTTAATTAAGGTTATAGGTTCTGCTAAAAAGGAAAGTTTTAAGTCCTTCTTTTAAATGTGTCAGTCGTCTGTGGAGCCCTGAGATGGTCAGGGAGGGCATTCCACAGACGAGGGGCAGCAGAACAGAAGGCTGTGTTTTCTTACCGTTTCATTCACTGCATATTCTTACACTTTCACATTTGCATCACCCTGAATTAAACACAAATTCCAACATTCTGGGATGTAACCATGTCTTATAAAACCACACTCACATATGTCGTATATTTATATTTACAAAATATGCCTCCTTTTTGTTTTGTTTTTATGAGAACAGCAAAGAAATGTTTTTGAATGTCAACTGTGGATGCCATGCAACAGTCAGACTGAACGTATCTACGGAGCATATCTAATTTATTCTCCAAAATCCAACCCTGTCAGCTGCAGACTGATCGTTTTGTTTACAAAAACTTGGATGAAGTTAAAGGGAGCGAACAACAAAAGGTGCTGCTGGAAAATCAACCCACTATACATATTTTTGTGATGGAAACAGGCATAAGCCTGGTTCGATAACTCAGCATTAAACATTTAGCCACTCTGCTGCTCTGAAGCTGATTTGGGTTGAATGTTGTAAATTTTTCAAGCAACTAAAACGTTTCGCTTCATATAAGGATGTTACATTTGAACTAGAAATGCACTGGTTGCAATTTTCTTGGTGGATACTGATTTTGGCCAACTCCAATTATGCTTTTCTTTAAAGTTTTAAAACCATAATGAGTAGTGTATTTTAATTGCTTTTATTTTGAAGGGTTACATCGGAAGATAGGTTGATCGGCATTATGTAGGTGTTATTGAAATTCATATACGCTCCGTCCACCTTTTTGCAAGTCTCGTTCAGTCCATTATATGTTATATTTCGGCTTTGTTCAGTAAGTTAACGGCTCTGCGCTCTCGCTAGCTTTAGACGCTCTGCCAATGTTAGCTTAATGACCGAAATGAGAAACTTTACCACTGAATTCAATATAGCAAAAAAACATGTCTTCCAATCGGCGGAAATATACAAGCATGTGTTTTGGGGGACTGAGTTACTGATTTAGATACAAACAAACGTTGTTCCCGTTACCTCCAACTTTTTATCCGTGTACGTTTTCTGTCATCGCGGAAGCTAAACATGCCACAAATCCTCCCTTGTGAGCGTTATTTATGTCGCTCCCTCTCAATCCTGAAGAAATGTTAACTCTGTCAGAAGTGCAGACACTTGCAGATCCCTGTGTGATTACAGCGGTGCTTGAGTTAGTGCGATACAAATACAAACACACACACACACACACACACACACACACTCAGACCCCACTCAGCCACCAATCTTGCAGGTGTAAAGTTGATGCTCAGAGTGATTAAAGTGGCGTGCTTCTGTATGTGTCACCTGGGTCCGGCCGTATCTTAAATCAGGACAGTGGGGCTCAGATTGGGTATTGACTGGCCTGCAAACGTCTCCATCCATCACGCTGAAAAACGATGGGACAGAGACCCCCCCTGATGTACCTCTACACCCCTGATGCTGCTCACTGGCTAACTGAGGCGACATAGGGTTAGGGTTATAACACCAGCAGTTACATGTGCCGCATGGTAAGCAGGCAGACGGGCCCATCTCACCGGGAGATGTGGACTAACAAGCAAGAGAGTCATCCCCATAAAGATGTGGACTAACACAGACTCTGACTAACAACAGGAAGACATAGGCTACATGACAAAATGTGATTGACAGGCACATGCCCAGATGTGCAGCACCTATTGAAAGAGATAGAGTTAATTTTCTTCTAGGGCCGCGTGCCACTCTGTTTTTGACGGCCCGAACAACATCTTTTGACCGCGTGCCTAATGATAATAAATGAGCCATCATGGCTGGGGAGGGAGGTACTAAGTCATCCCCTTCATCGACAGGAGGAACACTGGGAGCCCCAAGGTCACCCCACTATCAGCATCACTCCCCCTAACAACTTTTCTCGGTCTCCCACAAATGCAACTGTGCATACATACACACATACACACCAGGGGGGCTTACACACGCGCACACACACACACACACACACACACATACACACACACACACACACAGGGGCGTATATCCCGGTGGACAGCGGAGAAAAGCCCCCTTCCACAGATTTCCCCCCCAATTACATAACTGTAACAGATAACTATATTATATTATATAACCGTTAACTACATTATATAAAATCATTTTCAATAATATAATCATGCGACTACACACCATGTGTGTTCCTCCAATTGCACTATTGCACATCTGCACCTTGACAACCTTTGCACATCTCTAACTGGACTATTTTAATTTACCTTATTAGATATGCCATTGGAGATCGGACTTTCCTTTTCCTTTATTTTTGCATGCACTCTATTCCTGTATTTGAATTTACATCCATCCATAACCTCTTACCCTGTTCAGGGTCTCAGGGGCTGGACCCTATCCCCGCTTACTATGGGCTAGAAGCAGGGTACACCCCGCAAGAGTCGCCAATTCATCGCCTCATAGGAAGAGAGTAGCGCCTTCCAATCCATACATGTCAAATTTTGACATGTTTTTGACAATTTTTTCTTCCTGCCGAGAATCTGGAATAAAAGTTTTTGGAATGAGCAATTTGGAGGTGTTCTCAAAACAGTATCAAATCGATATTAAAGAGGGAATCGTGAAAAATGTTAATGCTAAAAGAAATTACCCTTCTTTGTTTCCATATTGAATTTTCCCCCCCTTGCACACAAACATCTACATATCAGAGACCACCGGGAAAAAAAGTCCTCTGAAGACATTTAATGGTATCTGTGCAATAAATATATACTGATCTGCCATAACATTATAACTACCTACTTAATCCTGTCTTTTGATGCCCCCGTAACAGGTCTGCGTTGCACTATGTCTCTTAAAGTAGCTCTTCTGTGGGATTGGACATGGCTAGCCTTGGCTCCCCACTCACGTCAATGAGCCTTTGGCCCCCATGACCCTGTCGCAGTGTCATCCGCTGTCTTTCCTTACACAAAGAACTTCCAACAGTGACCCAGTTATCTAACCATCGCTATTTGGACGTAGTCATAGTTTCTTAGATCTTTACCCTTGACCCTTTTTTCCTGTTTCTTGCTGCCACAGTCTAACCCATCCACTGACATCCTGACTCATCAGTGTCTCCTACATAGTTCTATGTATCTCCCATTAGGTGAGACCCTTGACACTATTCACACGCAAGCCCATCCCCTAATCCAGCGGCTGCCAACCTCTGTGACACGAGATCCTTTAAAGATAAGCAAAGAGGAGTAATCGTCCAGGATCGTTTCCTTTGAAGATCTTTTAGCAGCTTTTAAAAATGATCCAGTGTTTCACATTACAACAGTTAAGATTAGAGAAGTGTCAGTGAACTGATGATGTTCAGTGTCACATCTGTAACTGTATTAGATAAGACATGTCTGGACCAGTAGGTTAGAATCCACTGCTATCATTCTTAAAATATTTTTCCCAAGAGACCTGAAAGCTTTAAACCAGGCAATGAGAGTGATTTTTTTTGAGGATGTGATTTTTCATACTTGTAAAAACGCCTAAATGAAACTGCTCTTTCTTCGCTTGCGCCCTCGTCCAGCGTGTCGTACAGAGTACAGGCTTCCCTTTACACAAAATAGCAACGGATCACGTCAGCTGAGGAAAGCAAACATTGCCCACCAGAAACGTGTCTGTATTACCACTAATGAGCCACCAAGAACTGACATTTCTCAGTGGCACCGATTAGAATTTCAATCTGAAGAGAAGGATAACAAGCAAATTCCTCCAGTCAAGAGGTAAAAAAGTGAAGAAGTTCAATCCAGTGAATATTATTCATTCTGTATTAAATGTCGATATATGGGGGAGAGCAGGCATCAGACGACAGGAGACACAAACAGGAAGGTAGCACCTTCAAATGTGGGAACTCTTTGCAGACACAAATAAACACACACACGCACACGCACACACATGCACTCACTTATATAGATTACAGACGCACACACACACACATGCACAGGCGCACACATGCACACAGACAGTGCAAGTTTAGACTGGAGCTGTAGAAAGCTAATTTGCACCACATTGAAATGCATCTCAATTAAAAGAGAAACACATCGAGGTGCCAGGGGAAGAGAGAAGAGAGACGTGAGAGAATGGGAGGGAAGAGCCGGGTGTGAAACACTGTGTGAGAGTATGGGAGTAATAGAGGCGGGGAGGGGGCATAACTGTGTTTGGCTCGGGAAGAAGGGAATCAGAGAGTGTTTTCATCTCCTTCTCTTGGAAAAACATCTCATTTTAGGATAAAATGGGATAAAATCCTAACTAACTTCAACCTCGTTATCAGCAGCTCTCTGGTTTTCTGCCAGCACACAGGGCGGCCCCTTCGAAACACTGAGCGTCTGCGTCTTATGTGTGTTTGCACGGGAGATATTTTTAAGCCCGAGGCCACATACTGAGTTATAGAATAGGTGAATGTGTCCAAGGCGCAATTTAATTTTTATCCAAAGTGTGGGCACATGTGACCGCTGCTCTGCATCATGTGTTTGCTGGTACTTTTGACAACATGCTGAATTTGTCACGTTTATATTTAGCTAAAGCGCGGAAGTACATTTTACTGCGTGTGTGCTTGTGCTGTAATATTTTACAGAGTGTGTGGATTTCTCTAGAGGAAAAGATTGGCTTTGCGGGCCTCTATCCATTTTGCACTGACTGACTACTATTCTGCAGCCGACCCACCATCTCCACAACAACCCCAAACACAAGTACACTCTTTTTTTCATGCTGAAAAATGCCTCTGCTCCATTGCAAGTCCCTTAAAGCTAAAGAGTGAAGAGCATTCTGGGAAATCGAGTGCTTTATATCTTGTTCCGACATGAGATGCAGCCCCGTAAACTCCATGATTGTATCCACCTCCCTCCCAGCTTTATTTTCCCTTTAGGTCAAAATCTGATGATCTGTATTACAACTATTATTAGCTACAACACTATCATCATCATCATCATCATCATCATCATCATCGCCACTTCTACTGCCATCTGTGACACATGACAGCACATCATCTGAGAATGGCCCTCTTATTATTTCACTTGACAGCTCTGCTGAAACATCGGTGTGACTCCCAGAATGCACCTCTCCTGAAGACGGTACTGGAGGTGAATGGCGGAGCGAGTACATGGGACACTCTCCTGATGAAAAATGTTCCATTTGATACGTCGTTACTCTTGACTGTCTGATTATCTGATTTCAACTATACCTGTATGGTATATAATTTATTCCTGAGCACTCGTTTTGGATATTGTGTTGCTGGAAATAGCTAAGAGGGGAGATACATTTCAGCGGACCCTCAAGTGCTGCTCAGCAATTTCCTGTCATACGACCTGAGTTATAAGCCGTCTTCATTTGTGGGTAAGTCGGTGGTCTTGTTCAGTCAATCCTCTTAGCCTGTCCTTGTTTGTCTTGCATTCTCACAGCTAAGCTAAAATAAGCAGTGGCCTTCTTTCATATAAACCTCCTGGTCCTGGTGACAAGCGTGTCAAAGCCAGAAGAACGTACTGTGAATCAGTGAAGGCCCTGACAGCTAAATAAATAAATAAATATTCAAGCCGAAAGAAAAACTGCTTACTTGGATTTTCATCTCGTTCTTCTTCTTCTTCCAGTGGTGCGAGTTAGCATAATCTCTCTCTCTCTCTCTTCTACCGCCTCTCCTCTTTTTGCTCACTTATTCCTCACATACACATGGCTGAGCAGAACTCTCTCTCTGTCACACACATACACACACACACACACGTACACACACATGCTCAAACGGCCACTCGAATACACACATGTATCGAGGTTCACCGATCCATCGGCCGGCCGTGGTTCAGTCCATGATATGTTATATGTTGGTCTTGTTCGAGGACTTCAGGGCTTGAGGCTGGCTATGAGCTAACACTAGCTTTAGCCGCTCTTCTAACGTTAGCTTTTAACTTGCTATGTTCCTCAGGCGATTAAATTTGGCCGGCCGGGAAGCAAAGTTGTGAAGTTGGATGCGGCGTACACGCACACCAAGCATGAGCTAGCAACATCTCACAAGTACCCCAGAAATACACAAAGCTCGCAATCTATAACACCAGCAAGAACAAAACAAGCTGTTGAGGAACAACCCCCCCGAAAATGTTATATGTTACACATATTTCACATTTAATCATTTGAGGAACACAGTAAATTAAGTAGCTTGCATTAGCATAGATGCTAAGGCTAGCGGGAGCTCAGAGCCCACCAGGAGCCCGCTGAATGTTTGAATCAATACGCTCATTTATCGTTTTAAAACTTAAGGATGAAAGGCGCTGGAACAACCCCGAAAATGTTCGCTACTATGAACGCAAACATACACGTCGAATGAATCGCCTGAGGAACACAGCAAGTTAAAAGCTAAGGTTAGGAGAGCAGCTAACGTTAGCAGAGCAGCTAAAGCTAGCTGGAGCTCAGAGCCATCCACAAGCCCTGAAGTCCCAGAACATATAACATATAACATATAACGGCCTGAACGAGACTCACAAATTTATATTTTCACTTCAAATTGTCAAAATGTCATATAATTGGTTTTTAAAAAAACGCACTGCAAGGAGGACAGAGTTTACAATCATTTCAACAGGTCAGAATACATACACAATGCTGACCAGCCTTCTTACTTTCACAGCAATCCCTTCAAAATAAGGGCATTCAAAATACATTACTCCTTATGGTTTTTAAACTTTAAAGAAAAAAATTCAGAATCAGACCAAAATCAGAATCTGACAGTCAGACTTTAGAAAAATCGGGGATCGGCCAACAAAGTTGCTGTCGATGCATCGCTAATTCCTGGGAACATACTTCACGATAATGGCCCCCATCCTGTACACGGACAATAAAACACATCAGCAAACCCCCCAAACAACTTCCACGGATACTTTGTCATGTCCTCCGTGTCTTTACGGCTTCTCACTCTGCCCTTGATGACATCGCTCACCAGCCTTTATGAGACCCTGTGTGGTGCACAGACTGACAGATCGAGTAGTAATTTCATAAAATAAGTACTCAATTAGAGCAAATGGTGGCACATAACCAGATAATCAGCTGTGGACAGCAAGTATGGCTATGTGGGATGTGTGAAGCTAACGGATGGTGTGTGGGAGAGTAATGTTTTATGTCGGAGGAAGTGAGATGGCTCCATTACAGACAAGCTTAATTGATAAATGGGACAATAAAAGTATTAAATGGCCCCATAGATTTCAGACTATAAAGCAAACAAGTACCCTAGGGTTTCCCAATTCTTACACACCGATCAGCTGCGACATTAAAACCATTGACAGGCTGTCAGAATAACATTGATAATCTTGTTACAGTGGGCGGGATAACATTAGGCAGCATGTGGACATTTAATCCCAAAGCAAGAAAAATGTGACGCTACAGATCTCGGGGTCTTTGACAAGAGAGAAATTCTGATGGCTAAACAACTGGGTCATAGCATCTTCAAAACTGCAGATCCTGTTGGTTGTTACTGGTCTGCAGATGTTAGAACCTGCAGTCTGAGGAAGGCTAACTGGTGAACCCGCAACAGGGTCATGGGTGTCCGAGGCTTATTCATGCTCATGGGAGCTAAAGCCATCCTGTATTTCCAGATGTCACAGTGGACAGGAATGGCTGGAAAAGTTTATGCCGGTTCTGATTTAAAAAAAAAGAATAGAAGGTAAGACCACCCAGTACTTTGCAGAGTTAGTTTGGGGTTGCCAAAAAAATAAAAGGGGAATCTACACAATATAAGGCACGTGGTCTTAATGTTATGGCTGATCGAGATGTGTGCGTTTCAGTAAAAGCAGGATAAGTAGAGGCTTTACAGGAATATCAGACAATGTCATCATTGTTGAGGATCGAAACAAGATGAAAATCCTTCTCATGCAATGAGAGGAGAAGAGCTTCCCTGAGGGATCCCTCAAATGTTTCTTCTCACACTCCTCTCTTATCTCACCTAATCTCTCCGCTACTCCCTCACCCCAGCCGGCTGTACTTTTACTCTCTCCGCCCGCCGTGACAGGAATACCGACTGGTAATTGTCACAATTGGCCACGTTTAATTCCCACGCATATTAGGCGCGAAATTGTCTGCCGCGGGGCACGAAGTAAAGAGAGGAGCGGACGGGTCGTGGAACCACGTTGTTAATTTTACAGAAACAATTCAGAATATGATGCGATGATGAGAATTTTTTTTTTTTTTAAAAACAGCAGACCCATAAAAAATATAAAATAAATATAAAAAGTCCAGGAGGCGTTTAAAACGCGCCGGTGTCTAAATCATCCCACATCAAACAAATTCAAGTGTTTTCAGGAGGAAGAAAAGGGATTCACACCAAGCAACCTTTTTTTTGGGGGGGGGGGGTAAAGAGTGCTCACCAGAATATGTAGATCAGAGCTCGGTGTTCGGAGAATCCCGAGGAGTTTCCCGTCTTTCTTCGCCCCAAGTTGAAGGCAGCGGTCAGGCGCGCGCTCCCATAGTCCCGACCCAACTGCGAAGAGGAGAAGGTAAGACAAACGTCAGCCTTAGGAGTATCTCATCCCGGGCGGCAATCGAGGTCAACCCCCACCCCCACTTACCCACCCACTATTCCCTGCTAAAAAAAAAAGGAAAAAAAAAAAAAAAAAAAAAAAGTGCATCAATAATTACAAACGAAATCCGGGTCTCTACCTCTTAAGCGAGCCGGGACGATCACCGGATACCGAGAGAGAGACCGAAAAAAAGCAGCGGACAAGGCAGCAGCAGGCTGTCAGATTGGACTTCAAACTGATGCTGACGATGCGCACAGAGATAAGCTCCGGAGGACAGCGAGAGAAGAGGAGGGAGAGAGAGGGAGAGGAGGGAGAGGAGGGAGGGAGGGAGGGAGGGAGAGGGGTGGGGGGGTAGGATCAGAGGTGCAGGGGGTGAGAAACAGATTTATAGAAGTGAATTAAACAAAACATCCACCTTAAAGTTGCCCCAACTGGGTCAGGATATGAGACGAGATGAGGCACTACCCAGTGACGACAGCGCACAACGAAGTCTGGAGGAAATAACGGAATTTTACGGATGCACCTAAACGCATCAGAGGTGCGTTGTTAGGGGTTAGAGTGGCAGGATGCTGGTGAAGTCAACACACACCTCGCTAAAGCCAGAAGCCACAAGGGACACGCACACACACACACACACACACACACACACATACACACACACAGACAGATTATATAATTCTTGCATAAACTGGATGAGAAACCATTTTTGGTTGAATTCCAAAAATGGGAGAATTCCTTAATGTTCTTCGAGGTAAAGTCCTCAAGATGCCTTCAAAGAGATGACATGGGACCTTTTTTCTGGCTCCTAAGTTGCTGAAAGGATCTCAGGAGACTTGAAGCCCTCGCAGTATTTATAACCAGCATTCATTTCCTGAAAACCACAGATTCAAGTTCTCTCCTGTTTGGTTAATACTATGGAGCAGTTTGTTTGTTTTTTCTGCAGAGATACACTATTCAATTCTAAAGACATACGCTAAAATGAATGAATGCATTTAAATCAGTGATTTAAATGCATTCATTCATTTTAGCGTGACACAAATGACACATTTTAAAGGAGTTTAGTTATTTTTTGATGCCATCATCCACTTAATCCATTAATTATGAAACAAGCTGTGTTCACATCTGTGAGCTTTAACCTTGGCTATACAATTTCTACAAACGCTGCATTTAAAGACAAGAGAAAACAAAAGGAAATGAAGCAAACAACCACAATGTACCTGGCATTTGTCATAGAATGTGTTTCCACCAAGAGAGACAGAAAATGAAGTAATGAGTGAATGTTTATTACATCAGGAGAAGTGTGACAGTCCGTCAGAAAGTGTTCGGCGTTCAGAATCTGAGGGGAGATTGCGATGGAAGGGTGTCTGCCCTAGGCAGCAGCAAGGTCAGGATAGTGGTGGTGGTGGCCGATGACTCTACTGAGACTGATGGACAGGGCAAAGATAGGTAGGTGAAAGTGATAGAGTGGTATGAGCAGTGACTATGGCCTGAGTGTGCAAGGAGATAGTCTTCCTGACTGAACTTTCACTAGAGCTTCATATCCTTAAAAACCGTATCGGTCAGGTTTACTGCTAATGCAGGAATTCTATGTATAATAGTTTAATTTAATACTGCTTTAACATGCTATCATATCTCCACATAGGCGTTAAAAGTTCAACTTACTGTCAGCCTCTTCTAAACCGCACAGGTGACGCTTTCCATTTCCCTCCAGGCCTGACTTCATGTCTCAGTTCACACAAACAAACCCAGGATGCTGATTTATGTTTGGGGAGAAACAAGCAGAGGACTGTAAGACAACTGGTAAGAGATTACAGCGTCATTTGCAGGAATGCGACGATGATCGCAGGCAGTGGCGGACTTAGCTAAGAAAGGTTGGAATGATAGCGCGGTATGAGCAACGACTGTGGCCTGAGTGTGCAGTGAGATAGTCTTCCTGACGGACCTTTCACTAGGCAAGGCAACATTACTTATATAGCACATTTTTTGCAACGGGGCAATTCAAAGTGCTTTACACGAACAATCAAGGACATCACGACAAAACAGGGAGATGGGGAGGGGCGGCGGTGGACGATAAAAACGTGTAAAGACCGATGAATGAAAACGAAAATGAAATGGAAAGCCCACTCAGGGCGCCACACAAGCTGGAACCATCCGAGATCAGAAGAGTGGATAGTTACCAAATGTGTAGGTGTTATGTTCCATTTCAAACTTATTCTGTGGAAACATAGTAAAACAAATCTATATTTTATTATACTAGTATTCTCCCTCTACTAGACTTTTATAGAGTTCTCTGTTCATATCATCCCTTCCTGAAGAAAAACAAACATCTGGAGGTTCTTCAGCCGGAAGGTTTTGTTTTGTGTGTCCCGTTTGCTGAACATCCCCTCTCTGCCTTCTGGACCTGTGATTGGTGCTGCTGTCAGAGTAAGAGTGACAGACGTCCGGACGCTCTGCTGCACGAGGAGAGGGAAAAAAAGAGGCGGGAGAGAGAGAGTAGAGAAGATGCATGGAGCAATTACACAAAAGGACAAAGTTGACGCTGAGATCCACGTCGGTCTGGTTCCGCCACTCCGGTCCACAGACAGGTGAGAGGAGAGCGAGGAAGAGGGAAAATTGCTGAATCCTTTATATTCATATCTCATTCCTGAGTCACCTCTTCATTTGTCCACCTACCACCTACACTCTCTTTGTCTCCATCCTCTACCCCCCCATCTCGCTCTCGTTCGACCCCCTCTCTACCTGTCTCTCTCTCTCTCTCTCTTTCTAGGATCTTCTCCTCTTTGTTCATGCTCTTAAACTAGTGCAGCATCCTCTTCGTTATATTTACAGAGCACGTGGGATGAAATGTCCATCTTTGTTTTCACGTGTGGAACTCTGGGCCTCCATGTTTGTTTGCGGGTTCACTGAGGACCAACATCGCATAAATGCTGTGATATCGATCAACGCGCTGCATTGTGTGCTAAACAGCTATTTCAGTGTATTTATTCATTTATTTTAAATCAAATGTTAAATACATGAAAGTATTTATTACGAGAGACGATATTGGTAAATTAAAGACACTTCCCTACGTGGAAATCAATGGGTCAACTCCTCTGTCTGATAATCTGGTCAGTCAATCGGCCCATTTTCCTTTCTCCTTGCAGAGGGCCGAGGGAGGAAGTCATAAAGAAGGGCAGAGGTGCAGATTATAAAGCCTTAACTTTGGTTGGATTTAAAGTTTCAGACTTTCCTTCTGAAAATCTGAGTTGGCTTCTGAGTGGCTTATGTAAGACACTCTGGGACTCAACACCTCAGTAGATTTGGGTCTAAACCTGGATTTTCAAGCTGATGAATCTTATTGCTATGCGTCTGCTGTTTTATCTGAATCCATCTGTCCATCCGTGTTCACTTTCTCAACTCAACGAAACAATGTATAAAAATCTGACCCAGCTCCCTCATGCAGGTTTACCTCGGCCTGTGAGTTCTCGCTCGTAGCAAAAAGCTGTGGACTTTCATTCCCACACATTAACCCTTTAATGTCCTGCTCAACTGTTTGGTTGATCACTGGGTTTGAGTCACTGTTTCTGATTGAAAAATGTGACTGAACCTGTTTATATAATTACCCACATGTTCATGCTAGAGAGCAACGGGGCCGAGGATGGAGCCCTGGGGGACACCACATGTCAGAGGGCCCACCAAGGAGGTGGCATGGCTAATTAAAAATAAAAATTCCCGCTGCCTAATATATCCCACTCATACCGCTGCCATTGTAATAAGACAATCAGTGTTATTCCGACGTCACTTGTCGGTGGTTATAACGTTATGGCAGATTGGTGTAGAAAGTACTAATACTATAAAAACGGACACAGTAGAATGTTCACTTTGGGGATTTTTTTGATGCGGTTTTGTGAAATCAGAACCCCCTCTAGCAGCATTTGGATCGCAGAATAGTCCTTTACAGCGGGGTGTCCGATAAACTAACACTGATTGGGTCACGGAGCGTTCGGAGTATTTTTGTCCTACATAAGACCCGTTTGAAAAGTATTTAAGGCCCATGGAGGCAGACTGGTCTCCCCTTTGTCTTAATTATCCTTCCCTAGGGCTGCCACCATGAAGGCGAGTCAGACACCAGGATATATTTGGTATTATATTTTTAATTCTGCAACAACCGGTTCAGCAAAAAGAGACTACAGATTATTCGCAGCTTGTGTCTGGCTCAGCCTCATACACTGTGAAACATTATTATATCTCAGCCCTTCTTTGCTTCCCTTCCTCTTCCATTTTCTCCCTCCTAGTCTCTTCCTCTTCCTCTTCTCTCACCTCATCCGTTCCTTCATCTTCCCTTTTGCCTCTTCAGATGCTTTTTTTTTTTGCTCTCTGGAATGACAAAGGGTAACAAAAGTAAGCACCATCATACATGTTCTGTCAAGTGGCTTACAAGGTCTGTGACGCTGCCGGTGTGTGCGTGTATGTGTGTGCGTGTATGTGTGTGCGTGTGTGTGTGTGTGTGCAGCATGAGTGGGGCTGAATTGTGTGTGTGCCAGTTGTTTGTGTGAGCCTCTCTGTTTGCAGCAGGAAATTCAAAAACTAGGCCATATCGACCACCCAGGGGTTTGAAAGCTCAGGGGGTACCAAAGCAACATGGTTTAAATAAGGAAAAAAGCATTTCAATCGGCGTACAGGAGGAAAAGACAACACATATGCACACACACACACACACACACACACACACACACACACACACACACACACGCACACACAAACACGTGCACACTGGCACAGAAGCCCCTCCCATCTGGTGAAGCCCGGGCTCACATTGTGTTCAAAGAGTAACATCAAACACTTAATCACACACTTATCTGAATAAATTGCATCTAGCGTGATAAATATCCATATTTCACTTCTACAGAACCGCTCAAGTCCACGCCGGTGGTGGGCCGTCTTCCTATAGATGAGGGCTTCCTCTGCTGACCGTCCCAGAGTGATGAGCTGCAGACCTTGTCACTATCGATCCATTTCAGAGCATAATGGATATTTATGGCTTCGGGTCTGATTGGTTTTGAGTTTTATTTCTGAAGCTGCCGGTTTAACTCACCTCTTTGGCCACATCAGTGGAGGACAGGGTAAAGCACGAAGATGTGTGCTTCGTCGGTGTGTGTTTTGTGTCGTGTGTTGTTGGGCTCATGTTTCGATTTTCAAATATTTGAGGAGCGACAATTATGTCCCATAAGACATTTATTACATGTTTATAAACACTCGACCACCACTCCATTAAATCCATGGTTGGAAACTCTACATTCAAATTAATTGATTTAGACATATTTTCCTTATTTTGATCAAATGTAGTCTCTTAATATTGTTGTTAATTACAGCAAATTAATTTAAAATCAAAGCATTTGTCATAATTGTTAATTGTTAGTAATTAATATTGTGTGTCATTTGAGATAAAATATCTTTAAGTGGTTTGAGGTAAAAGTGAAATAGAATTTATATAATTCAATTTATAGCTTCACAAAAATGTTGTAATTTTATGAGAATAAAGTCGTAATTCAGTTGAAAAGTGTTATTTACGTTAATTGTGTCGTAATTTCTCCGAGACAAAAACATAAATTTTATGAAAACACCGTAATTTTGCGGGAGTAAAGTCGCAATTGAGGAGAAAAAAGAGACATTTTACGATTATAAAGTCGTATTTTTAGGCGACTCATTGGAGGGGAAACGAGGAATGTGGAGCATCTTTTAAAGCTATATTTCAATAATTGTATAAGTTTGACAAATCGATAAACATTGAATCTTTTGGCGGGTAAACCCAACATGAACATAAGTATTAGAACTTGCTGTGAAGGAAAAAATAACCAGACAGACATAAAGGCGATGGTAGTTTATACCATCATATAAACAGCGATCCTAAAGTAATCTGAATACTTTATTAAAACAGTGGCCAGCAAGAGCCTGGCTTTACACAAAGTTCCAAAGACTGGACCTTTGTCTAAAGTTCCGGTCTTAAAATTACGACTTAAGTCGTTAAGTTAAATGAATAAGAAAAATAAAGAAACTGAACACTACTTACAAGAATTAAGTTAATGCGACTTATAATTAATGCATGGCAGTTTAAAAGCACCTGTTTGTTCTTACTTAAAAAGGATGTGCTCATCCTACCAATTATTAAGTGGTTCACAATTGATCAATAATTGGATAGCAGAGCTAATTCTCCTCCTTCAATACCGTTTATCAATTTGACATAATGTTATTTCTATTGTGAAAATTCAAAACGATTGAAGCAAACTGTTGCAAGGATTTCGTTTGCCGGGTATTTCTTTTTAAAGTGTGCTAGAAGGTGAAGTGAGGTGTGGGGTTTGGATTAAGTGTTTCTTTTTCAAGATGACTCAGAATATCAATAGTGCCATTAATATAAGCCCATCCACTCCTCTGTCGATACTTGTCATCACCTTTCAACTGTGTCTCTATTTAGACATTGATTATGTCATTTCACTCTTGACCTCCGACTGACACGGCAGAAAATAGAAGCCTAATGTAATCTCAGCTCAAGTGACCCTGTTGGATGGTTTATTTTTAAGTTCAAGAAAATATTATATGACCATCTTTTAAGTGAGGAATGTGAGACAACAAATAGAAGAAATCCTGACACTATTGTTGTGTTCTAACATACGAAGCGTTCTGCAGTATGGAGGCTCGCTCTGAATCAGTTGGCCTTTCAGAACAACTGACAGCCAGGAGTTTACGGCTCCTGAGAATCTGCAGTAGAGAACTCTTTCATAAAACTGCTGCACCAAGAAAACCCCAAGACTGGCTGACAAAATCTCCATGGTCTCTCCAGG
Source organism: Lophius piscatorius (assembly GCA_009660295.1). NCBI lineage: Eukaryota > Metazoa > Chordata > Actinopteri > Lophiiformes > Lophiidae > Lophius > Lophius piscatorius. The sequence continues at coordinate 178,435 of VRLP01000256.1, forward strand.
ACAGGCGGTGGGTCCTGATGACATTCCGGTGGAGGTATGGAGGTGCCTAGGAGAGAAGGAAGTAGATATTTAACCAGATCGTTCAAAGATATCTTGGAGAATGAGGGGATGTCTGAGGAATGTAGGAAAAGTGTACTGGTGCTGCTTTCTGAAGAACAAGGGTGATGTTCAGAGCTTTAGCAACTACGGGGGTATGGAACTGGTGAGACTCACAATGAAGGTCTGGGAAAGAGTAGTGGAAGCTAGGCAAAACAAAAGTACTACAAAGTGTAGTTTTGCTTTGAGAGTGTTGATGGTGAAGTACAGAGAAGACCAGAAGGAGTTGCATTGTGTTTGAGGATATAGAGAAAGCGTACGACAGAGTGCTGAGGGAGGAATTGTGGGATTTCAAGAGGAGTGGCTGAGAAATATGTTAGAGTTTTACAGGTTATATATGAGAGACGTTTGACAGCGGAGAGGTGTGCAGTAGGAGTGATGGGTGGGTTCAAAGTGAAGGTGGGACTGCAGCAAGGCTCAGCTCTGAGCCTTTTCGTGTTTGCTATGGTGACAGACAGGCTGACAGATGAGGTGAAGCAGGAGTTTTTTTGGACTATGTTTGTGGAGGACATTGTAAACCGCAGTCAGAGGATGTGAGCAAGTGGAGGAAACCTGGAGAGGTGGAGGTATGAGCTGGAGAGAAGAATGAAGGTCAGCGGCAGCAAGACAGAATTCATGTGTGTGAATGAGAGGTAAGAAAGTGCAACGTTGAGGATGAAGGAGTAGAGGTGGAGAATGTACTTAGGGTCAACTGTTCAGAGTAAAGGGGTGGGTAGAAAAGAGGTGGAGAGGCGAGTGCAGGCAAAGGTGGAGTGGGCGGGGAAGGGTGTCAGGAGTTATCTGTGACAGAAGAGCAGCAGCAGGAGTGAAAGTTAAGGTTTACAAGATGGTGGTGAGAGCAGCTCTGACGGATGGTTTAGAGACGGTGGCTCTGACCAAAAGACAGGGGGAAGAGCTGAAGATGTTCAGATATTCCCCGGGAGTGAGGAGGATGGACAGAATTAGAAAAGAGACGTCAGAGGAACAGTCCAAGTTAGACGTCTTGGAGACAAATTCAGAGAGGCCAGATTGTGATGGTTTGGACAGGTGAAGAGAGGGATAGTGGATCTATTGCTAGAAGGTTGCTGGAGATGGAGCTGCCAGGCAGGAGAAAAACGGGAAGACCAAAGAGGAGGTTCTCCAATGTGCAAAGAGAGGACATGTAATTGGTTGGTGTGACACAGTATACTGTGTTTCAATAGTTTGGTTAGATGTCTATCAATAATAAGGCCAAGTCACTCAAAGAAACTAATTCTCACTTACTTTCACAGAAACATGAGTTGAATGCACATGGATTTTATAGAAATAAAACTAATAAACCTTCTTTTCACAAAGAAAAGTTTACAAATTCGATGAAAAATACGCAGCTATTAAATAAGGGGGTTAACAATGACTGGATTCCATTTCGCTGCTTCAGCCTCAAGGTCGGGATATTGTGCACTTTTTCCACTCTGCCACAATGCCACTGCTTACAGAACCCTTGAATAGAACAAAGTTATTTTTCATCTTATTTGTTCCATCTGTGCTTCTCCGTGATAAGTCATTCTGTCTGCAGCGAAAAAAGGGCCTGTCACAAAGCCTATGTGGAGAAGCTCTGAAGCCGAAGTCTTGTTGTAAATTGAAGTGCCTGCTGCTTTGTTGTGGCTTTACCAGCCGCGCGATCCAGCCAGCCTCCAGTTCAGAACACTTGAAATGTAACTAAAGCAATCTCTGATTTATAGAGAACTGATTGACTTCTCTGTAATTGCAACCTCCTGCTGGTACATTGATTAGTCCATGCAGTGGAAATGTAACTTTGACAACAAAAAAAATATATAAACCCTTTGCTAATACTCCTCTCTAACAGGATTAGAGGCTATTTCTGAAGTAGGTAATGACATGGCTTATTATCTTTTGAAAAACCATAGTAATTTGTCTACTTCTCATGGGAATCATGCTCAGAATTTTGATAGACAAGGATTCTTAACAGGTTAAAACGTCCAGTGTCAGTGCTTCATGTGGTCTGAGGGTCCGTGTCCATTCTCAGACGGTTGAAGTAATACCGTCTTTTCACCTTATTGTCGCTGGGTAGCATGTCTAAGCTATATAAATGTGTTATTACCATTACTGTCTCAACATTAACCTTTCAAACGCAAAGTATAAAAACAAACTTCTTTTGTTCAGTGGCCCTAAACTTGAAACTTTTTTCCCAAGCCGTCCCCAACAACAAGGCCATATCCCAGAAAAGTCCCCAATCCCCTGGTTGTCAACCAATCCCCTTGATTCAACCCCTGTAATTAAATGTGAGGTCCCCAGTATCTTTATCAAAGAAAGGCTCCCACAAGTGAGTAAAATAAGAACTATTAGATTAAAATATGAAAAAAATATGAACAAGCTAGATTGCCTCAAGTAAATGTACTAAAGGTCTATGAAGGTGTCAATTTTGAAAATGATCTATGAAATAGTTCTTTGAGGTACAGTATGCCTGGAAAAACAGTGTTTTTCGTAACCAACCAATCTATACAATGGCTTTTGAGTTATCGCGTTAACAAGAAGGAGCTGCGGATGCGGCGGAGATGGCAAATTCATAATATCCCTGACTTTATCAGGGATTTAATATGTAGGCCCCCCATTTCAGAAGAAGCATTAGGCATGTGTGGAACTCATATCTTTAAATTGTTGCTTTGTTGGTTGTTACTCCCTAGATATTTTTGTTGACTTTATGGGGAGATTGTATTTTAACCATGAGACACGTAGTCTAATTTTAATATCCAATATTTTAAAATAATGTAGAAAAACAAACCGGTGTAGGTACGCAGCTTACCAACACCGGCCAAAACTATGAAGAACTTGCATAATACGAGTGCTGCTGTATGAACAGGATGAAGAGAAGATGAATCATTACTTCTCTGATAGAGGAGTGGAAAGGAGAAGACACAGGAGAGGGAGCAAAGGAGCACATTTGAGTCTCCCTCTGTGGCTTGAAGATGATAAGCATTAATTCTCTAAGGACCTTGGGGGTCCCATTTTCCCCTGTTAATTGATATCCCTATTAAAAAGATTAGTAGCCCAGGAGGGGAAAATAGAAGGCTATAGAGCCGAGAGGAGCTGTGTGGAAGTAAAGGTTGAAGGTGATGGGATGGAATGAGGAAGAAAGACCCAAATCAAGAGAGGACAGGGAAAACAATGGACCAGTCCGGTTCTGGTAGATAACCTTAAATAGGTTTTTTTTAGGATTTGGTTCCGGTGGTAGGTATGGAAGCATGTCAGGGTGTGTGTATATTAATATTGTGCAATAGTTGGATGTGTGTTAGATGGAGACAGAGAGAGGAGACCACGTCGAGATAAAAGAGAACGACTGTGCTGATTGGCCGACTGAGCTGCTCTCACGTCGTTTGGGGTGAGTCACAGATCGCGGTGCCGTTAATTACACTGGCTGTTGAATCAAAACTCGGAGAACGAGAGCAGCTGTCTGCGCATTTACATATCACACGGCAGCCAAAGGGAGGAAGGCATGAAAGTGAAGAGAGGAGAAATTGAGACGGGGAGAGAAATACAGAGGAATAGAAGGAGAACCACAAAGAGGAACCAGAACCGAAGGGGGAACAAAAATTATAAGAATGGAAATTTGTAATAAGGGCGCCCTTTTCAATTTTGTTTGCGGATTCCGATTTTCTACATGCTTGAGAGTTTTGAAACTGGCAAACACAAACATTTGTCACTTTTCTTCCTTGTAAAATGAAGAAATAATAATTCCATTTACATTCATTGATAACATTTATAATGATAAATAAAATGTTTCTCAAACAACAGCCGAGAGGTAGGAACTTAAACAAATCACAAAATTAGACCTTTGCTGTCGACCCCTGAAAAGCTATGCGATTAGAAAGAATCAGAATCAGAATCAGTCTGAAACTATATTCATACATATCAGTGCGAAAAAAAAATGTAGTTAAAAAAAAACAGATTCAAAAACAAAGAAAAGTGCTAAATAAAAACCACAGAAATTAACCTTCAAAAAAACCAAAAACAGGATATCTGACAATCATAATCTAACTACAAAATAAACAACAGATCACAATGTCAGGAAATCCTACAAAATAAAAAAGAACCATGTCAGAGTGGTTTGAAGGGTCGTGAGATCTTCCAGGATTCTGTGTATTGGCTCAGGTATAGCTCCAGATTTCTGAATCCTAAATCATTATATTTCTGAAAGATTCAGGACATTGTGGGATCTTTAAAGAAGCGCCCCCCGCCGCTGCAGATCCCTTCGTGTTAATGCGATAACTCAAAAACTATTTCATGGATCATAATTATTTAATAAGCACATGATTTTTGGAAAGGTCTGTTGTATATGTGCGACACTAGGGGGAGCTTTATCTCCGAAAGGTGTCTGCCCATAATTTCTCAAACGTATACGTTGTGTTCAACTCTAATAGTTCATATTTTACACACTAGGGGGAGGCTTTTACAAAAAAACACAGCTTCCCCGACATAACCTGTTAACCGTTGATCTGATTAAGTCCAAATAAGGTGAGTATGAATCGACTTGAGGGAATCTCTCTTGTATACATCACATGTAATAGATCAGCTTTTCTTTAAATGAAAAACACTGTTTTTTGGACAGAAATTTTATCTGAGGAGTTCAATCAAGGGGATTGTTTGTACAAAACAGGGGATTGGGGGCGTTTTGGGGAGGGACCCTTTCTGTCAGGGATGATAGCATAGGCCAGGTCGACTATTGAAAACTGTCCATCCATGCTGATGAATTAAAGAGTCTTGTGGTTGTTGCTTTGGCCTTTTTTTTGCTCATGGCATCGAGCTTGTGGCTAGATCTGTGTCTCACCAGCTTTAGCCATTCGGCTAACATTAGCTTTTCATACAAAATTGTACACTGGTGATGACATGTTTTTAATCATTCTAGGTGAAGCCCATGTTTGTGTGTGTGTGTGACATGAACCGTGACGTATGTCGGCTCCACAAAGCAAAATAACCTTTTGGTTCTGATTGATTTGGTGCCTATGTATATTAGTTTATTTTTTAAAAAGAAGGGTTTTTCGTCAAATTTACTCTACTAAAAGCAGACCGGACCCTGACCATACGTGCTGGAACTCTGAAACTCTTTGCACGCCGCTTCTAACTTATAAAATACAAATACGTTAATTTTTGTTTACCAATTACAATAAATACATGGGTTTTATTTATCTCTTTTCCTCCACCACAATCCTTAAACTGACAGTCTTACGGCCAGAACTGACCAGAATAACACTTGCCAACAAGCCAAGCCATTAGCATACAGCTGCCAACATGCTAGCAGCCTGCAGCTGCACTCAAAGCCTTCACTGGCCTACCAAAAAACAAAACAACACAGTAACAAAACAACATAACCGGCGCCAAAACCAGGAGATTGCTTCGAATTAGCTTACGGTGTGAACAGCAAATAGAGAGCATGCAACAATGTAAGTGGCTGTTGCCTGTTAATCTGTTATCAGTAGAAACCGTTTGATTTGTATTGCTAACACATGGCTAAAAAAAACAAAACAAAAAATTAATTCCAATAAAGTGCGTCAACATGAAGATTTCTTTATCTTATTTGTTCAAAATAGACAAAATAAAAGAAGTTCCAACAGTCCCGCTTTCACACATCCTGTAGTTTTGAAAGTAGAGGCTCAAAATATTGCTGACGTTAATCTGTTAATCTGTGAAAAGCTAAACTGATCTCTATAATATGTTATTTTAATTTGCATTAAAATGACTTACAAAATACTTACAAAATGTGTTTTGTAAAATGTGAATCACACCCAAATCCCCTCCTTCTTTATTTTTAAATTATTAATTATGATATAGTGTTTTTATTTTAGGGTGCCCACTGTCAACTGGCCGGGGACTACAACTGAATTAGCCATAGCGGCTAAAGCTGCGCCATTTAATGTATTTAATGTGTGTATTTTTCATGACATTAAAAACCAATTAACAAACAATAAACAAGCAAAACTTTCTGACCTTGATCACACGCTAGCATTCCCCATGTTTATAGGAGAACAGGGAGACGGTGATAATTTCCTACTGGGATCAAACCGAACTGAGGCGACTTCCAACTCCAACGCAAATTTTAAAATTCAGTGTCTGTCAACACTTTAAAATCAAGTTTATGTTGGGCCAGCATCAAACAGACTAGATCACTGCTGTTTGGTGTTCACGGGCCGTGAGTGGAAGGCAAATCAGATCGTTGTGTCAATCACAAAGACTTGGTTCATGACAAGCAGGTGGCCGCGGTGGCAGTGGTCGTGGTGGGGTGTGTAGGGTCTCCAGTAAACAGTCTCTCTCAGTCTCAGACATCACAGAACCTGCGCTCAGCTGAGTCAGAGGGGCGGACCTCATGTGAAATGATATAAAGTTTTACGACCTAATTGATCCTTTCATTCTGCAATGCTCTGCTTTATTGGCTGTGTATGTGCGCGTACAAACGCTTGGTTTTGGGCTTTTTCATCGTAGAGTTAGAGTGATGGAGCTGAAAAGCTGGGGGGAAAAGAAAAAATCAAACTGTGGAGCTACTCTTGTAAGTTATAAACCTTCAGAATGTGACAGGTATGTTGTCGCCCTAGGCGGTGACGATGTCATCAACTGAAAGACATAGCATAGTGGCCCCTCCAGAGAAACATCCTGCCATGTCATGTCGTAACTTCAACGTTTATGACATTACTGAAACCGTCAGGAAGTTAACTTTAAGGTCCTTTTCACACATGACAGTCCGGGTGACCCCAAGGACCCGGTTCGATTGGGAAATTGCGACATTTTTGCGCCTTCATTTGGTTTGGTTCGCGTTCACACTGCACTTTGTCAAACGAACCAAACCTTCTGAACAAGAAGAAGAAGGAAACCGCTCATCTATTGGACAGAACAGGGAGCCGAGAGCCGTCCCCTTTCGCGGCGACATGTTGTCGTGGTTACACAAACGCTGAGCGAGGTATTGACATGGATTTGAGCGTAGTAAAACTCATGCTTATCTTTGGTTTATGACTCGCTCCGCTTTGCTTTCACACCACAAACGAAACGCACCAGGGTTCACTTGGAAGCGAATGAGAATCCCGTTGTCAAGCGGACCAGAGTTTGAATAAGCTTTCACACCACCCCAAACGTACCAGACTATCCGAGGAAACGAACCAGAGTTTGTTTAAAGTAACCTAATAACACAAGCTTCATTATATCTAGTGCATTTTACTTTCAGTTTTAAATAAATGTGTCCATGATGTTCTTTAATATTTTTAACACTTCCTGTCATATTCTGCTGCTGATCAATCTCACGGTGGTTCAATGATAACAACTTATCAGTTTCACCGTGACTTGCAAGTTGAAGCGCAGCAGTTTGACATTATCTCTGCATTTGCGTTTGTGATGTCACACTCATGGTGGTCACTTCCAGGAAAAAAAAAATAGCTGCTAAAATGCAAGATTGCACAATAAAACCTGCTATCATCATTTTGGTTCTTTTTCCCGAGCTCTGGGGTCTCTGCAGGCTCTGACTCTGACTCGCTTTGCTCATTGTCCTTATGTCTGCTGTCTGTCTCATGTTCACACATGTCACCGCTAGTGCTGAAGCTGCTGAAAATACTCCCAGCCGACTCAATTACAAAAACTTACTTTTTCCCCCCTCCTTCAATTTTCCAGCACGGTCTTTACATTTCATTGCATTTCATTTTTGTCTCTGATTTTTTTTTAAAGAATGGTTTAGTGTCCTGCTCAAATGTTTGGTGGAGCAAATTTTGAGTCGCTATTTTTTGTTGAAAAATGATATGGAACGTGTTCATAATATCATCCAATGGTAGCAGGAATATTGCTAAAGAATAAGAGACCAAGTATAGATCCATGGGGAACACCGCAGGTCAAATTTGCACTGAGGAGGAGGAGCTAGCCATGGCTGTGGACATTAATTAATTGACATTAATAAAAAGGACTTTTTTAAAAAACTTTTTATAGCATGTGAGGACCTACTAAACAGGATTATGTAACTTCATTCAACCGGAAATAGTCTAATAAGGGTCAAATATTTTTCTAAAAACAGTTTAGCGAATGCGCATTATAATGAAGATCCATGAAGATAACAGTTATCTAGTCTTATTAAAATTGACTATTTTCAATTTGAAAGTTTGCTGACTGAAGTCATTTTATAGTCTGCAATGTTCAATTCACAAATTAAATTAAATACGCAAAGAAATCATTTTTCGATCTGTTCTTGGTGAGGACATTGAAGGACATGGGGAGTGGGCACGGAAGCTCTCCATTCTCAGATGTGATGCTGCCACCAGTAGAGTCATTTTCTCCCATCATACCATCTGCATGACCTTAAAACACTTTGAAAATAACTTTCCCGCTGTGATGACTAAATGCAGTATTCAGATGTATACTGTAAGTATAAAATTTAGTATATTCTCAAATAAGCTAAATTTGAAGTTTGTGACTGCATAACCAAAACCAAACCAACCAAGACAATACACAAATTCTATCCTTCACTGACAACGACGATGAAGATGAGGAATCTTGAAAAATCAACAGACTCAGCTTCACCACAACACTAATCGTTTTTTTTGGTTTTTTTCCAGTTGGCTTCTCAGCTGTTTGAATCTGAAGGTTGTGTTTAGCTTTGCAAAAGGGTAAACCGTTTTTGCAAATGATATGCAAATACACAAAGTCCCTGAGCTAAGGTCAGGATGGGATTGTTGCAGAGAGATGTTTTGCATAATTTACTGGCAGATATTGTATTTTATCAAAATGTTATCCCACCTCATGCGATTCAGCATGTTTCTGTCTGCACCTATTTTGCTTTTATTGACTGTTCTGTATCCACACGAGGAGGATGAAACGTATGAAGACCGAGTTGCGCCTCATCAGCATCTTTTATTTCAGCCAAAAGGAACAATCTTGGATTTTTTGAGTCTTTCTTAGTAGCTTCTCGAAATGGCATGTGGACGTTACAGATGATTTACTGATTCTACCTTATTTCATCAACTTATCTTGGCAAATGTTACTCCCTATGTCCCCCTTCTACTTTCATCTAGCAAGCAGCTCAAGGGGTCAAGAATAGAAGAGCTGTGCCAATACAAAACCTCGGCTAAACAAATCGTTCCATCTATCTTTTGCATCAAGCTTAATGCTCAGAAGAGATGAAAAATATGTGACCACAAATCCCAGGAAGAATATTTTGATCTGTCGCAAATACATAGTTCAAAAAACACGGACACAGCTATTCCACACAAAAAAAAGAAGAGGCAGATGAAATGAACAAAACCTGCCTCTTTGAGGGCGTCCTGATTGTGGTCTGAGCAAACCAGACTCTTGTTCTGAAAAGCCAAATATGTCGAGTTCACTTTGGTCAGTCCAACTAAATCTTCCAGTTAATTCAGATCCACAAATTTAAAATTCAACTTAGTTAAAGCTCAGTTACAATAGCAATTTAAGATTTGGGAAACTAACGGAAATAAAGGTTATTACTAGGTTATTATTATTCATAACGTAGCCTTGGTGGTCCAAATGTCAGGGCTAAACCTCAGGTTTTGCTTAACCAAAGTTTCTGTTTACGTGACCCAACAGAAATGATTTTATTACTGACTTTCTGTTGTTCTCCAATATTATTTTTGTTAATTAATCACCAACTTAAGATTGCAAATATACATGTCATGGCCTACATGTTCAATTTTATGTATTTTGATAGTCTTATCAGGTTTTAAACAAGTTTGAGGAAAATGACCCTGATAGGAAATCAGTTGTTACAAAAACAAGAACCAAAAAATAATAATAGAACACAAAAATATAAATCATTTGCCTCAATTCGTTTTCCTTCTCTAAGTGCTTCAATGGCCCAAAGGCATATCGATAATACTTTTATAGACCTATTTAATTTTAACTGCCCCCACATTTACCCCCACTCCAGGTTGCTATTTGTCCCCGCACCACCCAATAAAGAGTTTGAATTTCTCTCTCTCCTTCCCTCCCTCTCTCTCTCTCCTTCTCTCTCTCTCTCTCACTCACTCATTCTCTCTCTTTATGTGTTTTTGATGTTAACTAAAGATGAAGAAATTAAATACTAGTGGTTAAAACAAAACACGGGTCAATGGTGTGTCTCAGCAGTGGGATGGGCAATCAAGAGAACCACCAACAACCACTACAAACCTTAAATCACAGTTATTCCTATACATTCATTTGATCAGCAATGTTTTCTCTCTGCTTTTGTGTCCCTTTGTATCAGTATGAGGTTTTTTTGTGATCAGATGATTGAATTCTTCTGGTTGGTGGGTGTAAACATCGCCACTCTCTGGTCACCACTGCCGTTTTTCTGCGATGACTCATTCAGTGTTAAGAAAAGCAGGCAAACACGCTTTTCTTGAAGATTATATTCCTTTCCTTGCATTGAATTAGTTAATTAATTAATAACTTTAATCGGAAAAATAGCCATGAGAAATCTACGACTGTCATATCGCTCGACCCAGAATTTACCATTCTTGTTCCACTTTACCCGATAAAGACTACTGCAATACAATTATTATGAGTAATAATTATTATTATAATGAATAATTATCATACATTTTTGTATTTATATATATATATATACATTAATATAATAATATTAATAGAATATTAATATCTCATTAATATACGAGAGCGCCTCACATTATAACGTGACGATTGTCGAGTAAAACCCGAACATTGTCTTTCACGTTATATCGGGAAAATTTACCCATAAAAACTTTCTCATTAAAAAAATTTTCACATTACAACGTGATTCTGAATTGTTTTTTATTTTCTCCAAAGTGCCTGCTTTTTTTTCAGGTGCCGTTAAGAATCGTAATAAACCTGACATTGACTGATTGGCAGGATATACTGAAAGTAAGGAGAAGACAATATACTCACAGTGTTTTCGAGCTTTGCTTTTACCATGGCATGAAAAGAACGAGTCCCAGATTGCTAATATTCATCGAGTGGTGCAAAGATGAATACTGATTGAATGCTGGGCAAAAAATCTAGAAAAAAAACACGTGAAAATGAGGCATCAACTGGGGCTAACCGGTTCTGAACATGCCAGTGCTGGTAAGTGGTGTGTTGTTTCGCTCCGTCGGTACTGTCATTTATCAGCAGAGGCCGAATGTTCTTTTCCACCTGTGGTCCAGAAAATAAATAATCAAATGTCAAGGTTGGAAGTTGGAAGGTTTACTGTCGATACCAGTTACAGTTTCAGGGTTTATCTGGATATTTCGACAATCGGTCCAGCGAGGGTAGAAGGCCAAATCTGTCGGGGGCGTCGTGATTTTAGTATAAACCAAGAATTAGAAAACTCAATGGCATGTCTTTCAGAATACATAAATATTGATGGGAGCAGAACCTTTAACAAGCAGTCTGTGATGGATTAGGTTCATTTTTGGATCTCAGCGCCGAATATAATGCTGGTTTTCTAGAGACATGTTTGAAATGGTAAAAATAATTTGTAACTATGACAAAATTAATATTGTTTGAATTCGATTAATTTATTTTAACAGTGATGGCTGAAAAGAGAAATCCATAAACAAGTATGATTATCTCGATGAGAAAAAGTGTAAATTTTCCAAGGATGATCTGAAAATCCTGACTCCTCGCTTGTGTTTGCCTGGGTTACAAATAGAGAACTAAATAAACGTTGTGTCTCCTAAACTTCAACATCCATAGGATGTAGTTTCATATTTTCATACTTGACATTTCGGAGAAAGTTTATGCGAGAACAGGTGGTTAGACTTTAGGAAACCAAACTTTAGATGAGCGGCGCTTCCTTCAGTCTCACTTACTACATCCTCACTTGTGCGACTTAATTGATGCACAGAACCTTTGAGACTTTGAATAAGATAACTTTCTGTCTTTAGGCTTCAGTGATCACGGTGACAGAGGATGAATCTCTCGCCACATTTTCCAGGCAGAGGAAAAAGTGGGGAAAGCGCACACTAATAAAAAACTGCGGAGGCTAATCTGTTGAGATGAATACCCTCATACGCATCAGAATGAGCGATCGCGGTTTAAGGAGTGCGATTAATCAGGACAACAAGGTTATTTAAGTAATGGAAGCGATGAAATTGATGAAACAATTGTTAATCATTCCTCTGTCCTCTTCGGCGCCAGAGCAGACGCACAATAACAAGCCTGTGGTACATTAGAATAAATGTTATATCCAGAAGCTATAAAATCCAGAATGTGGGAGGAAAATTAAAAAAAAGAAAATCGGTATTGGTTGTCAGCTGTGCAAAAACAAACCTACTAATCTGGATTAATGAGTCATCTTCTTTAAAAAATGACATCCCTCATAAAGATTTTTTGGAATTTTTTTGCCCAGCTGCTAGAGCGTGGCTTTCAATTAGGAATGAAACCCACTTTGAACCGAGCCATAATGATAATATTTGTAAAACCAATAAAGTACGACGTTTACCGAAACTAGTAATTATCATAATGACGCATAAACCGGCTCTGTTAATTACTCTGCCTCTGCAATCATCCTCCTATTCGTTGGAATTTATTCACTGTCAGATGCTGAACGAAGAAAACCCCGGTGAAAGATTACATGCATCTCTGGTGGAATTGTTTAGGCACTCATATGTTTCTAAGTCACTTTAAAATCCATAGGATGTAATGAAAATGTCACCAAGCTATAACTACGGCTTGCATCGTTTTATTTATTATAGATGCACCAGAGTAGTTTATATCCCTCAACAGGGTTGTCCGCCGAATTACCATTCTTTTCACACAAATATCCATCATTTTGACATCATCTAAGGAATTTGAGAAAGATCAATGCACAGAAACTGGTTTCATGAATGTACTGATTGACATTCACCTGAATAATGACTCACAACAATCTTTGTTTATCTTTGTGTCTATTTTTCAAACTATTGACCATTACGTTCTACTGCGCTGATTAGACTGATGGCTGTGACTCCCAGGAGATGTTTCACATTGGGTCGAGTCCTATCAGTAATAATACCTACCTTGTGTGCGCTGGTACCTGCTTGTCTGAACAGATGGAGGTACCGTGGGGAGTCCCACAAGGATCCATAGTAGGACCTCTCTTATTCGACCTTTATACTGCATGTTTCCCCTTTTAACAAATGTTAAAGTGTCTTACTACAATTGTGTGTTTACAACTTTCAAATATGCATTCCGCTCACTCCAGGTGACCACGGCCATCTGCAGGCTTTGAGACAACGCATCAACAAAATCAATAACTGGATGAGAAAAAACTTTCTCCTTCAAAAAAATGAATTTCTCCTGAGTCCTGAATCTTGTTCCTGGGTCCACTCCATAGTTTGTAAATCCTTAACAGCGTAAGAAGATTTAAGTGAGAGCATCAGATCTCTTTTATGTCGTGAGATTCAAACTCATTGATGGATTTAAATGTTTGTCTTCACAGATACCTGGAACTATACAATCATTATATGTGCAGAGAAATATTTGGTTCAAAGCTTTGACCAAGTCAAATACGGCAAATGTACAAACTTGTCCTTCCAAAAAAACGTTTTTGTTGGACAGAGTATTTTGTCTTTAATGTTTACAACATGATTTTTTCAATAGGTTGTATCCTTCCTTAAAACAGACAATGCCAGTAAACAAAATGAGTTTTTTGTAAAAAAAAAAAAAAAGGTAAAATGAATCCCAAATGTCAAAATGGTTAAGAAAAGATCCTAAGACAGCCTTAAGACTTCCCACTCCTCGGATGTGTTGTTGATCATTTTCAGCTGGGAGTCTTGGTTGCAGTGCATTCAACAGTAGCTCCGTTAGTCCAGCTCTAAAACACCTCAGCTAGTTAGACTCTCTCTCCATGACAACATTCTTTGAACTCTACTCACTACTTTCCTCCTGCCACTGATTTAACCAAAACCCCACCGGCCTGAACATAGTTCCAAAAGAAGATACAGAATAGTGAATCTGAGGGCTGATGAAGAATCAGCTCATGTACGAACCATCATTGATGTTCGAGGAGCAGAAGAAGTAGAAATTGTTGTTCTGAACAATTAGAAAAATAGTTTCAAGAGTTTTCTTAGCCTATTCACCTGAAGTAGCAAGACACTAGCAAAGGGGGATGTTGGATCAAGATGGATCAATGTTTATTTAAACTTGCTGCCTCACTGTTTGGTTATAATACAAGAAGAAACAATAATTTAACTCACATTTTCCAAGGTGTATCTATGACTGCGCATAACAAGATGACGAAGAAAGGAACATGTTGGGGAATCATTTACTCAAATTGCTTTTTACAAAATATCTGAATGACTTTTCAAATGAATCAACGTCAATGCATGAAATATAATTCAGAACAAGTTCACATATTTCCACAGCTGTCCTACAGACCTTCATAAAATTATGAAATAATATTAGGGGTAAGCGTTAAAACAAGGATACTGTACATCCCTGAAAAGTCTCCAGTCCCCTGCATCATACAAGCAATCCCTTTTTGAACTCCTCAAATTAAATGTAAAGCTAGGTCCGCAGCATTTATCATAAATAAGCTCCCCCTAGTGAGGAAAATATGATATGTTAGAGAAAAATATAATATATACAAGACTGAACTCTTCCATTCCTGTGCACCAAAACTGGAATAAATCGGAAAAACGGGAAGTTTTTTTTTGTAAAAAATGTTCCCCTTATTGAGTAAAATGTCAACCATTAGAGTAAAACATGATCTCCTTGTATCGATTCATATGCACCAAATTTTTTACTAAATTGGAGTAGAACACGAAATAATGAACCCGAAACGTCTGGAGACAAAGCCCCCCCTAGTGTTGGTAATATACAGCCGTCCTTTTCCGAAATCAATCCAGTTCTTCCTCGCAGTGAGGTCTTTTTCGGAATACAAATAATCCATGAAATAGTTTTTGAGTTATCAAAGAAGAGGAAGAAGAAGAGAGTGTCAACCAGAAATATCTGTGGTGATGATTCCATAATTTCCTGGTTTTTTGGGCAGATATTAATATTGTGTAAATATGCATAAAAACACACATACTTATAATATACCGCTGATTTTTGGAAAAAGATCCACAAACTACATGAGATAGGATTCATTAGGAAACGGTTGTTCTTTATCGATACGGACAAAATACTGACAAAAGTCCGCGTGGAAGAAAATATCATCTAATTTATGATCAGAACACCAGACGGACTCAGAAATCCTGAAGTTCATCAGCACATTACTGCTGCAGCAGGTATCACTTTAGAGTCGTGCAGCTTCTGTGTATGGTGCTAATGAACATTGTGGAGAACAGCTTCAAGCGCAGTACAGTCCTCACAAAAACCATGAAGCCAATTAAGTTAGATGGTCTCTGAAGCAGCTCGAATGGGAAAGACTCCTTTCTTTGCTCCACTTACTCTCAGCCACAGGATGTGAGCAGTGGTGGGAGGACCCCGCATGCAGCGATAGCGGGTAGGCAGCCACATAGAAGTATTTGGCGGATCACAAGTAATGCTCCAGAAAAGTTTCTGAGTGGGAGAAAGTTGAACTGTTGCCTGAAGAGATGCTAATTTCAGCAGCCATTAAAATGTTCCTCAGGTTCTGTGATATTGAGATTTACGGGGTTCCTGGAGGCGCGGGAGAGAAGTCAACTGTCAGAGATCCCAGGAGGCCTGACAACAACAGAAAACAGTGTAATTACATGGATCCCTTTAATTGAAGATGCGTATCTATAAGAAAATCTATAGTATTACTCTTTCTGTTAGCCTATCACAGAGACATCCCTGAGACCTGCTCGTCATGGATTTGTGCATTTATCTTGTCAAAAACAAAAAACACAAGACTCAGAAAAACAAGATTTCATCATATTTTATATATATTATTTATTTTTATGCACATGCATTACTAATTACTTTGATCGTCTTCTGAATGAATTCGCCATTCATTGGATATGACATGAATCTTCACGTGTTTATGGAAGTGGCATCATATCTAACGCTGTCTCTGAGCATGTGACTAAATTCTATGCAAAAACGCTACTTGCACCTTCCCAGATCTGCGTTATCTGAATAATGGATGAATGTGGCGCCATTTGTAAAGTAGCACACGCTGAATTTAACAGCAGTGTTTTACTACATTTAGCTCCAAACAACATTTAAAAAACAGTGTCAAGTCTCTGATGTCATTATCTTTAATCAAATATATAGTAGTATTCATGCGCCGCGTAATATTTACCTTCATAGGAAATATATATTCATTTAAATGTCTAGATATTAAATATAAATATAAATTGTACGACTAAATGCGGAATTTAAATGTAAATATTAAACATTAAATCGTAAAACCAAATCTAAATGTCGAGCCTAAATGTTTAACTAAATATACAAATTTACACTGACGTCAGCGGAAGTGTGTAAGAGCAACCCAGAGATCGTTTTTTCCCCCTATAACTTTATTTACTGTGACAAAATGACATTCAACAGATGCAACCATGAGCAATACAAATAATACAAAAGGATGGACACTGAGATAAATTACAAATACTCTAATAGAACGAATAAAGGGGTAATGGTACTTCATCATAAAATGGGTTTGTAAGAGCGACCAAATGCTGCTGGGTTAAAAGCAGGAGGAGAAGTGAGGTCGGAGACTGGGGGCGGGGCTTTCGAAGTGAGCCAGATTTTATTTGAGAAGCCTAAGTGAGCAAACGTTGCGTCTACCTGAAGAACCAAAAAAGCATAAAAACAGAACACAGAGTCATTTTCAACGAACCAAAGATGTTAAAAATGACAAATTTTAGCTAAATATTTAGTTTTGTGCAACAAATTTATATGTATATATTATATTTATATTTAATATTTGAATTTAGATTTAACATTTAAACATAACATTATATTTATATTTAACATTAAGACATTTTATTTAACAGACATATTTCCGAAGAAGATAATTATGATTAAGTTCACAAATATTGCCATTTAATGTGACAAAAAATTTAACAACCTCATAAGTTGACGCTGCTTTTTAAACGTTGTTTGGAGCTAAATGTGGGAAAAAGCAGCTCTTAAAATCAGCATGTGCTGTTTTAACCTGCTAACATGCTAAAGGTCCAGTGTGTAAAATTTGGCAGGGGCTTTACCTGAAGTTTTTCTAAGCCGACCACCGCAGAGGAAATGTGACGGGGGAACCGGCGCTCATTCTGATGAGGTCCGTTCCAAAGCCGCCAGCCTCCGTCCCTGCACGGCTGCTGGGAAGGAGGCTGTAGGTATTGGCTGTGAGATTCAAAGTACCTCAAAAACACTGTTTTTCAGACGTAACTTCACATTTAATTCGAGGATTTCAACAGGGGGGATAATCCAGGGGATTGGGGACTTTTTGGGGGATGTACCCTTGCTGTAAGGGATGACAGCAAAGTTCTAGTTAAACACACATAAGCTTCATTCCTGCTCCTGTCATCACTCCAGAACACCGGAGAGCCAAACAAGAACAAGACACTGTAGTACTGCAACTGTACCTTGATGTATTCTCATAGTATGTGAAAGTATCTTTGATAATAAACTCTGTTTACCTCAAAATACCAGGCCGTGGACCAGTCCTCATTAAGCCCTCTTCCTCTTCCTCCTCTTCCTCTTCCTCCTCCTCCCTCTGGCCCGTATATGAAGCCAAAATCATTATTCTTTATTTAATATGTTGGGTTTTTGTTTTAGAATTGTTTTGTACAATTTAACCTGCGTCTAGATGAATAAATGAGATTAAATAAAAACAATTCTGTTTTTTTTTTTTCCAAGGATTTCATTTTCCTCACAAAAAAGATCATGGAGGTCGATTTTCGACGAGAAGAGAAAATATTTTGTGACTTGTTTTTTTGCTGAAAAGAACAAAGATGTCTCTTTCCAGACAGAGAAGGAAAGTGGAAGAAGACCTCAGAAAGTTTCTATAAAGATGGACATAGCAGTATTTTTGTGGAGCTCAATGGGAAAGCTGCTTGCTGTATATTCAAGGAAAAAAATCGTCGTCCCTCAGCTAGACACAGAGAACGCTGTGTGAAGTACCGGACATGCAGGGTTTGGATAAGCCTAAATATTGTGCTTTCTTGCAGTTCTTGAATGTTGAAGTGGCCCATTTGAGGACAAATCCATTAGTGGCGCCAAGGCAATTTGAGTTCTAGACCCATGGGTTGGGCTAAATGAGTTGTGTTTACTTCCGTCTTTACTGTCCACGCTGTATTGTTCTGCTTCTTGTCTTTAAGTGGTTGACTACAGTGTTAATATGTGGGTTTTTTATCTTTATTATTACAGCTGGTGTCGGTCTCCAGTTATATGGTTTTAGCTTTTTATGTGTTTGCTGTTGGAAGAAAAGGCGTAATTTTGCATCAGCCGACACTTCAGGATAGGATAAGACTTTATTTATACCCCTTAGGGGAAATTTCAATTCCACAGCAGCAGACGAGGAAGACGATAAATACAAAATTATTCAAATGATGGTACAAATTAGCAAGTGTAGCAAGAAAAAATAAACCAAATATGGTAATTGAGGATGCCAACGTGATTTTATATCGCACTAATCCAAATACATAATACTGTATATTGTACAAATAGCAATAAAAGGAGCAATTAATATATATATATATATAGTAGATCCCAGAATAATCCCTCATAGAAATTAGATCTGGAAGCTAATCAGTTATCAACTGTTGTCGGATACGTATCAGAGGGGAACGATCTGGAGTACCGGAACACCATTAAGGACTTTGTGGACCGGTGTGAGGTATTGGTGTGACCCTGCAGGAGGTCTTCACAGATCCCACCAGTGGACAACCAGAGTTTGAACATTGAACAGGTGGACTCTTACAAATACCTTAACAATGAACTGGACTGGTGGGACAACGAAGATGTCCTGTACAAGAAGGGAAAAGGTCGGCCCCACATTCTGAGGAGACTGAGGTCCTTTGGAGTGTGCAGGACTCTGTTGAAGATTTTCTATGACACTGCAGCATCTGCAATCGTCTACGCCGTGGTGTGCTGGGGTGGAGGAAGCACAGAGAGGGACAGGAAGAGACTCAACAGGCTGGTCAGGAGGTCCAGCTCTGTCCTGGACTGTCCCCTGGACTCTGTGGAGGAGGTGGGTGAGAGGAGGATATTGACCAGACTGACATCCATCCTGGACAACACCTCTCACCCCCTACATGAGACTGTTGAAGCTCTGAGCAGGTCCTTCAGCGGCAGACTGCTCCACCCACAGTGTAAGACAGAACGATACGGCAGGTTCTTTGTCCCGACTGCAGTCAGACTTTACTACAAATCCCTGTGAGACTGTGTCGTGTCTGAACCCCAGAACTTTGCAACCAACCATTCATCCACCTCAGGACACACCGAGTGTGTATCTGATAATCATCAGCTGACTACACATCATGTGTGTCCTCTAATTGCACTATTGCACATCTGCACCTGGACCATTATAATTCATATCTACATTAGCTATTGGAGATCGGACTCTTTTCCTTATATTTACATGCCCTTTATTCCTTTATTTTGATATACACAAGTATTTTTATTTCTTAATCTTTCTATTTAATCCATTTTAAATAATAATCATTCTATAATAATTATTAACAAGTAATTATTTACCCAATCTTTCATAAATTTGTCTTCACACAAGTGTAAAAATCTGCTGATTGCCTGAGTCGTATCGAAATGAATTCTCCCTCCAGCCTCCATGTTTCCAACCCACTACTCCACCTGATTCAAACTATTAGCACCATCATGGAGGTCTGCAGGAGCCTCCCTAATTATCCACACGTTTGAACGAGGTATGCTTGAAAAGGGGGACATCTAAAACATGCAGCACGGGGGGTCCCTGGGTCCAGAGGTGAGAAACACTGGATTGGTGTTGGAGTGGGTTTTTTTTTTGTGAGTTTTACATAATTGGGTCAAAGCTGTTCTGCTCACAGACGCTCATGCTATATTTAACATGTGTGAAGCCGGGCTCAGCTCCGTATGATCACAGCCTGTCATTACTGGCAAAAGTTATGAGTGCCGGTGATGCAGAGTCGACCCTTTACACCGATTAGCCATAACATTATTACCACCTGCGTATAATACTGGTTAGGTCACCTTTCAGGAGCTTTCAGGAATGACACCTTTCTGTCAGAACCGGTATCGACTTGTTCAGCCAGATATAAAGATGTGACTTTACAGATATTTTTTGGCTCCATAAAATTCTAGATCCTCTTCATTTTCCTTCTCCATCAATTTAACTTAAGGTCATCAGCGTTACCAGAGGAGAGCATACATCACAAATTAAGAACCGCAGGTTAAAGGTGAGACTATATTAACACAGTAAATACAATTTTAAAAAAATGAAGTAAACCTTTAGAGTTTGTACATGGAGTTAGCGGTTCACTAATCAGTTGAGAACACAAGACAAATATGAAAAATGTTGAGTTGTTTTCTTCGACATACATCATTTGTAGGTGTGTTATCACGCGGTTGAGGGAGGAACTGTGCAGAGAAAATGTGCGAACTGTGAGACATTATACTTCTCACCTTTTTTCTCACTTCCCTGTTTCCTCATTTGTGCCTCTGTTTCCTCACTCTCCTCTGAAATAACGGCAGAACTTCTACTTTCATCTTCACAGCCAGCATCTCAGGAAGCATTCATTAGGCTAGAAAGATCTCATTTAAATGTTATTTTATTTTATATGTGTAATGTCAAATTGGTAATTGCTTACTTCATGAAGGTACAAATGTGATCCGCCTTTGATTTGCTGCGGTTCTGTTCTGCTTATATGCAGGTGAGGCCTCAGGGACAGTAATCATACATACACGGATTTACATGCGCAAATACAAACATACACACACACACACAAACACACTCACACACACATACACACACTGGTGTCAATGCCTGAAAAACATCAAATATTATGGGAAGAAAATGACTGATTTCTTAATTCTTTTCATCAGAAGAAGTTTAGAAAGGGAGAAAGCGAAAGAATCTGTCAGCTCTCTCCTCCTGATGGGATATAAATAGAAAGTACGTTCTCTTAAAAGTCAAGATGAAAACATATGCTTTGTTTCTAGAGCGTAGCTGTAACATGACTTTGAAACCTGAAGCAGGGAGAAGACGCTCCTTCATGTGTCTCTCAGTGAACCAGGGAATAGTGAACACAACGTGAAGGCTCCTCTGAAATGCCTGACCTAATATTTGACAGTCAAGACTTACGCATCCTGGGACCAACGCTGATTTAACGGAAAGATGACTTTATGTCGTATTTTCTGATACAATTCATCAGGTTGCTTTGACGGTGCCACCGGCCCAACAGGAACACAATCCCTCTTTTTATGCTTCCATTTTTATCAAAGAAAATTCCGGTGCAATAAAAAAAATAAAATTACAATAAAAGAAAAATAGCACAAAATTTAAGATCTTGTATTTTAATTACATGAAAAATGTTCATGCGTTTGGATGACATAATTTACATATACAATTTTAAATAAATAAACTAATAAACTTCATGTAATTCATTCAAACACGAATGAAACAAATGGAAATGAGATTTGTGTAATACTTCTAATAATCCTTCTGTGTTTTAATATATTTTTGAAAATTCTATATGAACAAATCTAACAAAATGAATACAGCTTAAGTAGGTTTTGCTTTTTAAACCTTATTCTTGATTTTAACTAATTGATTTCATAATTAACAGATTTATGAAATTTATGTATAGAAATTTGATAAAAATATATTTGAGAAAGATGATTATTTATATAAAATGATCAAATAGATGCAAATCCTTAAACTTAAATATGCAATGATTCATTTCTTAATTTTTCATTTTTATGTTGTTTTTCTTCCCCCATAAAAACTAAAATCAAACCCACACCTTTTTCAAAATATTTCTTTCATCTCTCATATTCTCTCATATTTTTAGATTTGTTTTGCAAATTATACAACTTAAATAACCTATTATAAAATTTTCAATTAAGATATGGATTCTGTTATATTTAACAGACTATAAAGAAATAAAATAAAAATACTTCCAATTATGAACTGTATTATATTATTTGCAATAGTACACTCAATATCATGTTATCTGTAGGTGCCGGTTTGCATTTACCTCAGATACACTTTATTTTTACATTTCTACATATATCTATATTCTATTTTCTTTTACTCACTAGTTGTATTTATTTTATTTATTAGTTAATGTAATTTTGAGCATTCCCTGGAACAATAATTTCCTTATAGATGAATAGATGGGCATCTATTCAATATATATTCTAATGGGTTAATATGTTGAATACATGCCCATCAGTTCTCATGACATTTCAGAGAGGGGGGGACATAAATGCTACACAATTTCATGAAATTTCATTTCAATGAAACAGATACTCTCTTGTAAATACTTGGGGGTAATGACTGATTATCAGTTATCCCGGAAAAAACACATTGAAACAATCTGCAAAAGGACAAAACAAGCAATCCATGTTCTTCGCCGTCTTCTGTCTTTTTGGGCGAGTAGACAGATTCTTCTTTTATTTGTTACATCTGTGATTATTAGTGTCCTAGAGTCCCGCAATACCACATGGAAAAAGTCACAATTCTTCCACCAAATTAAAATCTGCTCAAAGAAAAGAAAGAAAGAGAGAAACTTTTTCGAATCAGCCTATCATAATAATGTGTTAAGACTGGCCAACAACTAATTATCTCTGAGCCAATCGTGGTCTGACCTGTGAATAAAATGTCCTAATCAACTGTTTGGTTGAGGTAATTTTCAGCCACTATTTCTTATTGAATAAAGGGACTGAACCTGTTTATAATATGACTGAGTGGCAGCATGTGTATGCTTAAGAGTAAGGGGCCGAGGTTGGAGCTCTGGGGGACACCACTGGTCAGAGGGGACACAGAGGAGGAGGTTTTCATCTTTACAAAATTTGGACACTAAATCTTTACCAAAAGATTGAGCTAATATAATATAATTGACTATTAACTTATTGACTAACCCATTTTTATTTTTTACTGTCTGAAGCAAAGCTTGACCAAATGATTTGTCATTTAATGAAATCAATAAAAGCCTCAAAGAAAATATGCAAAGAAATAATTTTCACGTTATTTTTTATTATTACATAGTTTATTATTATCAAACGCAATGTGAAGCTTAATCCAAGATCAAATGAATGATGAGAGAATGATTCTTGTTTTTGTGATGCTGCAAATTGTGTCTCTGAGATGCAAGAAAAATGTCAGAATTGTCTGACAATAAACTAGTAAGTAAGTAAGTAAGTATGTAATTTGTTCAGAGGTACTCAAGGTCCGATCTACATCCCATGGAACTCCCTGTTCCATCACAGATTGTAGGTTGTATCTGTCAAAGGTAGGGAGAAACATTCTCAATGGAGAGTTATTGGAGAGAATAATGATGCATTATTTCCATAAGATCCAGTTTCCCGTACTGTGTAATCATCGCATCAACATCATCTAAACTACACGGCCTTTGTTCCCTTGCTAACACGTTGTGATGTGTTCAAAGGCATGGAAAACTGAGAATTGAACAAGCGAGCGTACGAGTGAGCGTGTGCAAATGCATGTGTCAAGAGACCAATTACAATCTGTACTTCAAATGAGGCCCATGGAATTGTTACCCTCCCATCATGTGGCTCCTGCAAAAATGTGAGCAAGCGTTGACTATAATATATAATGCAGGCAAGCACAGACATAAACAAACACACTTGAACATGCCCTTTGCTTTGTAACTTATCCGTTCACTGTGGCCGGCTCCATGCTCAGGTGCATAAGATCTTCTCCCTGCAATGGCAGCTGCATTCCGTGGCAGGTGAGAATGTAACAGAGATATTGATTCTGGACAAACAAATAGCTACCAACTCACTGACCGGGCAGAACTTGCAAGTAAACAGAATAAAATATACCAATATTGATTCTGACAAATAAATAGCCACCACCTGACTAAGAAGGGCTCCACTTTTGGCACGGTCCAAATTTGAAATAGAGGAGGCGTATCTCAACAGTTTGTCCTGTTTTAGATTTTCTTACTAATCTTAAAGTAATCTATAAGACGTGGAAGGAAAAACTCCATGTTCAAAACTCATATAAAATACACAAATATACATATTATTACCCAGCACTGTATCAGCCATCCATTAATCCGCTCCACTGAGTAATCCCTGTGTGTTTATGAACTGGACTAATCTCCCTCACTTCAGCTTTACCTTCTCCTGCAGGTAGTCTTCATTCCCACACCTCGGCCATAAATAGTAATCCTGCTTCCAAATACAGAAGAGCAGATCGGGGGAAGAGAGAGAGAGAGAGAGAGAGAGAGAGAGAGAGCTTCTGTTAGTTTGTTTTGTATAACACATTTAAACTGTCCAATGGTTGGGGACCAATGGGGGCAGGACCCAGGTCAGCCTGATTTACATCTATACCTACAGGACAAGTTCAGTACTGATTGGAGTCACCCTCTGACCCCCCCGCTGTATTCTTTTTTAAAATACAAATATAAACAACGTAATTTAAACAGTAATTGTTTAAAATTTTCATGGCTTAGGTCCATCGCTGCCTAACGCTGAGGACCAGTGAGGTGTTGGAATCTTTCTCACTCACATACACACGGCACGCACAATGCTGGGGAGCTAGAGAGTGCTTCTGGGGAAAGGGACGTCTGGTATTCCCTTTTTATCCAGCTGCCACCGTGACCCAACCCGGATAAGCGCAAGAATATGAATGAAAATATAACTCATTAATGAATTAAGAGGTAACACAGTACAACTTAGATAAAACTACGATTTTTAACTTTTAAAACTTTTCTATTCTTGGATAGCTTCTCAGTGTAATAGGGACTATCTTCAACCCCTTCTTTCTCTTGTCTATCTTATGGTGTACTTCCTTGACAGGTATCAGATCATGCTGCATGTGGCCAGCACACATAGAAACAAACATTAATTCATCAAATACAGTAAACATTCAAACAGTGTAAACAAAGGCTTCCCCTACACTCATACATTTTTGTAAGGTTACAGCATAAAATCTAATATAAGCTGAGCACCTTTGCACTTAATGGAAGTCAATACATTATAGATGGCTGTGCAAATTAGTGTATGTATGTGTGTGAGTGTGGCCTGCCTTACTCTTGATGCCATGGGGTACTTGATCTATTTCTTCCTGGAGGAGCTGCTTCATCACAAACAGATACCAGCCACTGCACCTGGATGGTGTTTGTGTGTGGGTGCGTGTGAGCTCGCCAGACCAGTGCCTCCAAGGTAATACCACGCAGCCCTATTTGGTGCTCTTATTTAAATACACATACACACAAGGAATAAGTCCCTCATCCTGTCCAAACTCCACCTTTTTGCAACGCACACACAAAAACAATACACACACAAGTTTGTTTTTGTGCCAAGGACCCCAAAATGGTATTAACACCCACACATACTTTTTATTTGTGGCAAGGACCCCAAAATGGTATTAACACAAACATATACATACACACATTTGTTTTGAGGCATATAAACACACACACCCACACACACAAGCACATTTTTCTACAATGCATTGATTTCCATTCATCGTGCACTGCCTGTCCCACACTCTATACATTGTGAGGCATTAGGACTGGTCTTTGGTCTCAATGAATACTACCAGCCCTGACAAGACTGGTGACAAGAAAAGGTCATTAGTAGTTCATGCACGCACAGGCATACACCCACATACACACACACAGACACCTTTCTACTCAATCTCTCCCAGGTGCTGCATGCTGTGATGTCCAGTGTACAGTACTGAGTTTTGCTGCATCCGCATTCGCAGCAGGAAGTGCAGACACCCACACAAACATCCACACACACCTATGCTGATCCCGTTTCATAAAAATGTGTTCACAGCAGGGTAAACCAGATTTTAACAGCTAGTGAGAAAGCCTAATGATTGATGATAAAACTGCACTATCCGCAGCCACAGCAAAAATCACACACAGGTTATCCGAGACCTCCAGGCAATGAACTGCTTTAACATGGAGGTAAGGGAAGAGAGGTCTGGATCAGAAGACCACACTCATTATGAGGCCGTAACCCACTCCCCTCACCAGACGTTCGCATGGATGCACCAGCTGACATGATTCCAAAATATGCACAAATGTCTATACACGAGAGAAATTTCTCACATACAAAATCCCCCCCTTCTCTCAGGTACTTGAGACAAGTTTGTGCGGAACTGCTGAGGAGGCAGGCAGGTAAGCAGGCATATCAGCAGTGGGGCAGAGGTGCTGTTAGACTGATGAGCAGTAAAGCTGTCTAGAACACCAGAATAGCTGTGAGGAGATGCATCTGCTCTCATGTTGGCCTAAAAATCCACTCTGCCTCCACACTTCAAGTCATAATGTACAGCAAATATCACATGTGACACACCAGATGCCACATAAATATTCTGCAGCAAGCTGCTAACAGTCGAAGGACTTTGTTTGTTAAAGCATGATGAAGGTGTTGCTCCTGTACCAGCAGTGTGATTGGAGTATTTTCCAGTGATGTAAGCCAGAGAGGAGTCTTCTCATAGATAACGGTGATGTAATGAACCGTGAAGGTACTAGTCGGGCTTCTTTTCACTCCCTCCCTCTCACTGTCTCACTGTTTCACCCTCACTCCCTCTCTGTGTTTTTTTTAGTTTCTTTTTTGTCTTGGCAGGCAATTCCATCTACTCCTCTGGGATCACTGAAATGAAACCCAACAGCTCCCTCACTAGGTCACAGAGAGGAGCTACAACCAGAGATGGCAGTGGTAGCCTGTGCGCTCCCTCCTGCATCATCATCACCATCCATCAATATTACCCTCTGTCTTCCCTCCATTTGCTTTGATGTTATTTCACCATGTTGTGATACCCAGGACAGTCCTTGAATATTTTGTTGGATACTTTCTAAACACAGATAGTTCTTTTGTCACATTAACTATAAAAACATGAAACATTTATCAGACTCAACATCCCACTAAGGAGTACCATACTCCTGCTCCTCCTCTTTCTCCTCCTGTTCCTCTCTGTCACTGTCTTCATCAAAGGAAAAACAACTGGCTGTGTCTGCCCCGGGGGGACATAGCTACGAAACGGACGAACCCTCCCAGCTCTTTCCACTACATGACCACTCCAGAGAGAGATGTGGATTCATGCATACATGGTCCAATAGCAGCCCCATTCCATCTGCTCACACAAAGACACACACTCAAACAAACCTAACTGTCCTCTTTGAAGACCTCTTTCATGTGTAACACTACAAAGATCCTGAGCCACTACAAAAAAGGAGCCATAAACGTTCACAAGTCTTGAGTGAATTTCTACTAAAGCAAATGCATGAATATATGCCATCCCTCAGATGCTCCACTGGACCTGGAATATAGAGGATAAATCAACAAATTGGACTTGTATATCAAGCTATTCCTGAACCGTTTTTGGCAGAGTGGTGGGGAGCGTTATCCTGCTGAACGAAGTCGCTGCCATTAGGGAATACCGTTTCCATTATGAGGTACTGGTATGTGTCAAGGTAACATCCACATGAATGGCAGCGCTCCCAGCAAGAGATTGCCCAAAACATCATACGGCCTCCCTGGCTGGCCTCCTTCCCTTAGTGCATCCTGGCTGTTTCCATGATAAGAAATGCAAGCTTCACGATGGACAGGAAAAGTCCAGAACGGGCCACCTTCTTCCATTTCTCCATGGTCCAGTCCAGATGCAATTGAAAGGAAGGCATGTAAGGCAGTGTACATAGGGGGTCATGGGAACTCTGACGGGTCTATGTGGCCCATAGGTTGGAAGCCGGCATGCTCTGTGTCTTCTGATAGCTTTCGATCAGAAACAGTTTTAACATTTTGCATTACAGTAGCTCTTGTGTGGGATTGGTCAAAATGGGGAAGCATCCATTCCTCGTGAGCATCATTGAGCCTCGGGCGTCCATAACCCTATCACTGGTTGACTGTCTGTCACTACTTAGACCAATTTGGTAGGTAGTAACACCCAACAAAACCAGCAGTTTTGGAGACCCTTTCACCCAGTCCTCTAGCTATCATAACTTAGGCTTTTTCAAAGCCTCTCAGTAGCCTATCCTATTTTTCCTTCCATTTCAAGGAAAAAATGTTCACTTCCTGCTTAATTAAGCAGGTACCATTGAAGCAAGATAATGAATGTTATTCCAACTTCACCTGTCAGTGGATACAATGTTATGGCTGATTATGTATAAACACAGCTTCACAAAATAAATGGGATGAATACAGTGCTATTATAGGGAAAGACTTTGTTATCATGTCACAATCAGTACCGCTTTATAACGCGAAAATTATCATGTAAAACATGAAACTCATCACGTTATAACGCGAAAATTATCACGTGAAAACTGATAAATACTCACATTACAGAGTGAAAATCCTCATATTATAGTTTAAAACAAATTTTTTTTTTTTCTGCCATGACAGCAAAGCAAATTCCGTACTATATCATCAGCAGGTCCAGGGAAACGGGTTGCATCCAACAAATGTGACCCCCATCCACACTTATCAAGAAGCAGCCGGTAGCCCAGTCCTCCAACATCAACAGATGGAGGCTGCTATAAAATCACATTCATGCATTAATTCCATGCAAATGACGTTGAATCAGTGTTATCTCAGCTACATATGAAATGAATCTCACCCTCTCCATAGCGGTAAAATACATATTATTAGTCTCCTCCAAGCAGTTGTAGAACTTTGGGATTTGAGCTTCATGATCATATATTATATTATATATAGACAGTTTAAATTGTTTGTACACAATACCAAAAGTGCAACAGGGGTTTTGAGAGAAGAAGCTCACAACATAAATATCGAGTTACACACAGAACGCACATAAAATGAAATATTGATAACTTTGAGACATTTATGTAATCCACAATGGTGCCTTATATAAGTGTTCCATTTTACAAGGAGAAGTAGAAATGGGCAGGGATGTATTGTTTTTCCTTCTTCCTTCTTTTTTTTTAACATCACAGAAATAGAAAGAATCTGTTTTTTGTTGGGTAGAAAATAATATGAGCATATGAGAGCATGGATTGAATGCAGTTGGACAAATGTGTCTCGTTCATTCAGACAGAACAACACATGTGAACAAACGCTTAATTCCAGAACGTGACAGTTAGGCGCCATTAGAGATCATTTTCTGAGAAACCACCATTTTCACACCTAAACAACCGCACAATAAAAGACAACGAAAGCATAAAGAGTGATGATTCAGCCACTGTAGCTCTATTCTGGTCTTGGATGTAGATTTATCCTGTCAATCGTTCAGTTCTAAAGGCGCCGCCAACCATATGGAACTGACAGGAGGAGGTTTTGAGCTTACATGTGCTACTCCGCTCTGGGTCTGAGCGAGCAGATCATCAAGCCTCTGCAAAGTCATAAACAAACAAGGAAATATGGATTCCCTCTAATTAATTGTGAGTTGTCACTGCTTGAAGTGTGGATGCTGAGTGATGTGTGCATGTAAACGATGAGCTGCTGTTTCATGTGTGGGAGGGAATAAAATGACTTAACGTTCTTGCCTTATCAACAAGCCACCCTTCATGGGTTTTCCTTTGAAACGGCTGTTCCTCACTAAGGCCGAATAAATTAGAACTCTAAATAGGAATAATAATGAGAGCATATATTATTCCTGTTGTTGGTTCTGGTTGATGTTGTTGTTGTTTGTGTCAGCAGGAAGGCTCCGATCTCCATATATGCAAAAAAGGTAACTTCTCTGCTTGTTTTATAAGTTTGGAGGATCGTTTTAATGCTGACCCAAAAAGATGTCCTAGATATTTAAAGAACATCCTTTTGAAAAATTCCTGAAACTTGAGACAGAAAGCAAAGACAGGGAGAGGGGAAAGAGAGAAGAGGCAATGTCAAGATCAAATGGAATGTCTTCCTGTGTTGCAAGTGTAATTTCAAACATTTCTGTTCTGAATCAATTAAGGAGATAGTTCTATATTACCTACAAATGGTGTTGGGTACATTCTGGAGACACACCATGCTTTGCATTACATAGCAGTAATGCTAACTTCGGACCCCACCACTGCTCAGTGAAGGTGAACGTTGAATTCTTCTGAGAATAAGGTACACACATCACTATTAATGGCAATTTGAAGCCCATAGCCCCCTCTGCTGGTATCTGGCAATTACCTCAACCACTCAGTTGGTTTTACTAGTGGTTCAATAAGCCTTCGCTGCTGCCATTTTTAATATATTATGCAACTGGGACAAGTACATAGACCTTTTCCTTCAGTAAAAGTGCTAATACCACAGTGTGACTCCAGTACAAGGGAAGGTGCTGCATTCAAGACCTCAATTAAGTACAAGCACAAAGGTATTACCAGCCGAATCCTCTCAGTGTTTGAATATCATATTTGGATTAGTATTAGTGCTGCCTTATTGTGTCGGTCTATGTTGCTGCTGTTGATATTAATGGATGAGGATATTCAACTGCTTTAAACTGTTGTTGAGTGGTTTAACCTTTAAGAAAAAAATTAAATAAAACAAATTACTATTAATAATAATAATAATAATAATAATAATAATAATAATTAAAAAATAATATATTTGAAAAATAAAAAATGAAAAAATAAATTCAAATAAATAAATACCTACAAGAGCCATGGATCACCAGGTAAACGTTTCACAAAATAATTTTTTTAGTATAATTATCATGAATTATATTAACTACCATTTGCAATATTACCTTACTTTGTTTCATGTGCAATATTACTCAAATTACCGAACAGTATTATTATTATTATATTATTATCAGCAATAAGAGTAAGCTCACTATTATCATTTTATGTGTAGGCACTGGTTTACATTTACTTTTATTTATATGTTTATCCTCATGTGCAATATTGCTTACATTACTTTACGCCACAATATTATTATCATGTACAACAGTAAACTTTTTGTCATGCTGTTATTCGTATGCACTGGTTATTTTTACTTTTATTCATAAGTTTATTATCACGTGCAATATCCAATTACTTAACAGTAATATTACCATGTGCAATAGTACACACATTATCATATTGTTTTACAGATACCGCTTATACACTTACTTTTACATTTTAACATTTCTACTTATATTTATATTCTATACTCTTTTAATTCCTTATTGTATTTTTTGTTTCTGAAAGTTTGAGTATTCTCTGGCACAAGAAATTCTTTCAGTATCAATAAAGTTCTATCATATCTTGTCATAAGATCACCCTGATTTGAGCTTTGTGACATTTTCAAGTTGAATCTTTTTTTCAATGTTTACTTATTTTAAGATGTAGTTAGAATTTTCTCAACTCATAATGAAATACTTTTGAAGATACATATTTTTTGCTGGACAAGATAGTGTATGACAAAAGTTACTCTGAAATGGAACAAGTAACTTCCGCTGTCACAAAAGCAGCAGAGTAGAATGCAGAACATTTACTATGAGAAAAATGGTTTAGAAATTTTAAGTAGCACAAAATGGAAAAAATCAATAAAAAGGCAATTTTGAAAAATTTGTACTTAAGTACAGCACTTGACTAAATATATTTTGTTTCTGTTCTCTACTGGCAATGAGCTTTCATTTTCTTTTCTTTTGAACCATTTCCATTTAAAGACTGTATAAAGAATAGGTGAGCAAACAAATAATGACAATTGATCTAACTAAGACGTCATTTATATTTACCTCATTTTTACTGCTTTCATCTATCAAGCGTTTTCATTCTAAACTCATCTGCTCCCATTAAACCCTATCCCTCTTGCAGCTGAGGTTGTATGTGCTGCATAGAGCTGTCTTACTACGTGTCTAGGGCCCTGTTTACACCTGGTGTTAAAACGCAAATAACGCAGGTGCCACTCAAAGTTGTTCTCTGAGCTGTTCACTAGTGATTGGATCACTCAAGCTACATATAAATGCCAGCCATAAACAGGCTGCAAGAGAAGTGAGGCCTGTTACGATAAATTGGATTTCTGTTCTGTCTTACATCGTAAATTAATTTCCTTGTTTGTTTGTTTTTGTGAAACAAAATCTGTTTAGGAGACCATGTTGACCTCTGCCAAGTAGCAAACATGAGAGTCTAGTTAAATGACGGTGAAGATGGGGCAGATTTAGAGTGTAAAAGATAGATGTGAGTTCTCTACTTGCCTGTAAATGATGCATAGTTGCTCGTCCAGATATTTACTTTTTAATAGCTTGGATTGCTCTTAGCTTTCATGCCTAAAAATGGCACAAACTGAAATGCCATGCCTGAATATTTGTGAACAGAATGGTGTATGCTGGGCAGATGATGCATGAATGAAATCATATTGATAAAATATTGTTTTCCCAAATTTGCAATTTAATGTCACCTTCAACTGTGTTTAAGTTGTAAATAGTGTTGGTAGTATTGGACCAGCCAGGTTGGAGGTTACTGCTGATTACGCACCTTCACCGCCCCCTTTTCACAGAGAGCACATCTGAAATTCCAACATCGACATGTGAAATACAGAGAGCTACTCCTATAGACTCATGGCACTGCACAGGGTGCTGTTCCTCCCAGGAACCTAGACCTCAGAAACTCCACTAACAGGGAATCGTCTTCACCATGAACATTTTGGTTTTGGAATGATCCCTCTTTGGGTAACCCATTATGTAGAGTGAAAGTGGTGGTTACTGGTCACTATGTTTTTTAATAGAGAATATTGTGAATTTATCTCGTTAGTTAAAAAGTAAATATGAAATGAAGCCTCAAATAGATGTGTGTGTGTGTTTATCAAGTCAATGATTTGAAGTGATGTATGGACTTCCTAATCAAAGGAGAGTTTACCTGATTTTTTCATACTTGTAGACCCTCTAGAAACGGAGGTCCCCGGGAGTGAAAAATCCGATACTGAGTCCCCATGAATCATAAAAGCAAGCGTGTGTGTGTGTGTGTGTGTGGGTGTTTGTGGGTGTGATCACATGTAGATGTCGGGATTTATGCTTTTTTCATTTAGATAAAATACAGTATACATACCATATGGGGGGTATTTATTTATGTACGTAGCCAATATACAATATGCATTAATGTAATAACTTACCTCTTAAGCCAAGTCCCAAGACTAGTATGAAGTGCAGTTGCCTGGGAGCACAAAGCACAAAGTTCACCTCGTGACTGTATTAACTTTCCAGAACTAATCTCCAACATTCACAAATGGGAGTAAATGAAGAGACGTTAAAAAAGTCTGAGCTGAGAAAAAAAAAATCGTGTTTTATTTGTCTTGAAATGAATATGCGCATTTTTGGCACTGAATTGTGCAGCAAAGATCACTGTGCAGCACCACTGTCGCTTCAAAAGAAAGACTACGACCACAGAGAATAACACTGACAAGTTGTTATACATAAACTGACAAGAAAAACTCCCTATCCCTGTTTCAGAGTTAGTGCTCCTACTGAGCAGCCAGCCAAAAAATAAACATGCAGATCAGGAGACGTGATTGGTTTGATGACACAGGTTTAAACACACACTGGCATTCTGGGACATGAGATTCAATGAGGCATTTGGTCAGGATCAGCTGATTTCACTGATAGGATACATTAAAGCTCTGCACAATGGCCAGTATTATAGGACATGTCCCTGAGCAATATTTGAAGATCTAAAAAAAAGCTTCTTTCTCTTTATGGAGACAGACAGTAAAGGGCAGAGTATGTCAGACGCATGTGGGTAATATTGATTTTGTTATCTGAAGGGAATCTATGGCATTTCGAATTTTAATTTGGCTATCCTTTATCATGTCTTTGAGTTATTTAACTAGCAAACCACTTTAGCACCAATCCTTTTTTACCCGCATTAATAAAACCATCAATGAATGGAGCTATTTATCTTATCTATAAATGGGTCTGTTTGTGCTGCCGAGTTTTTACGCAAATTTAACCTGACAATAAATAATCGTTAATTATTTAACTAAATAAATATAAAGCGTAAAGATAAGATTATTCAAAATGTATTCAAAATGTATCTATAATACATATTAGGGATTACCAATACAGTAACCTTTTTTCAATACTTATCCCCCTGTAAAGCATATTTTTTGCTGAGTACAAAACATCTTTGGTTTAAATAAAACTAGAAAAAACATCTGAGAGCGCAAACCTCTGCCGAGGCACAACAGTACCCAAGGTTTAAAATAAATATTCATGCAGACTTCTCCGTTAATGTGGTAGTTAATGATGGAGGTAATGGCGCTACATTTTTAGTGTGACTTGACATGTAGGCTCGCCATATCTTTTCAGCTAATTTTAATGTCTGCATGTTGACATGGTCGTCATGGTGATACTAATTTTCGAATATTTTTGAAGGTATCATTTTTAAAACATTCACCATCTTAATTCAGTGTGTTAGCATGCTAAAATTAGAACTAATGAATTTGTGCGGAATACAATGTTCAGCGTAAGCTATTGGGAATTCTAGTTTTAGTATTTGGTGTTAAAACAAAGTAGGCCGACCAAACAAATGAAAGATTTTAATGAAAAACAAAAGGAATAAACATAATTCAACCTGATGGAGAAAATAAAGTGAGTTACAAAGTTCATGGCAGTTAATCCAATTATTTAATTTGAAAATTTCACTCCACATACAATATGTTTTTGGGCTGATACCTGTAGAATGTACTAATGTATACCAATATTTAATGAACATACTGCTTGTATATGCAAAAAGAGTCTTACAAGGAAATTAATATTAATAGGAAACTGGAACAATTTTCTTAATAATGGGAACATTTTATTAATTATGAAACACCATATATGCCTGACATTATATATGTAAGGGATAATTAGATGAATAATGGGGAAAGAAAAATATAACTCCCTACTTTGTGTAATGTTTTTTTTCTCTGTTTGTTTCTTTTTTGTTATTTTGAGGAACACCAGGAGTTGTGAAAAAGGATTTAAAAATATCTTCTCTAAAATATTTTGAGAAGATATTTTAGTTTTTAGATGTTTGATTTATATTAGATAAAAATTGAAAGAAAAAGAAAGGAATATTTTACTACAAATGTTCCCCGTGTGCAGACAAGAGTGGAAAAGTCCAAACCACGAGTCACTGATTGTTGGTTATGCATTGTTCATGCTCCCACTTTAAAAGTTCTATTCTATTTGTATTCTATTCGATTCGATTCCAATCTCTTCTATTCAAAACATCAAAGTGGGTCAGTCTGGATCAGAGGGGTGGAAAATATGACACTACTATTCATAGAGGAGTAAAAAAAAAACTACAGAAAGAAAATCCTAGTTTGGCCATCAATTTTATCATATTTGCCAACTCTGATAGACAGATGTTCAATCACAAAGAAAGTTTCATCCACAGATAAAATCAAAACACTTCAGTTGAAATATGCTTGGGATGTCTAAAAGATGCTGACCTGGATATGAGTATAAATAAACCTTTGGACTAAACTCAACGGGGAATCTTTCATTGCCTCTAGTAATAAACTGCTGCTGACACTGACACTTACTGATAGATACCAAATACTGTAACACCTATTTCCAATTTCCCTGTATTCCTACACTAACCAAGCCATCATCAGAGAGACTGCACACGTGCTGAACATCCATGAAATATGAACATTCTGTCTATTACATATAATAATAATGGGTGCTTTTATTAGATAACCTAATAGACTTGAAGTAAAATTTATAGTTTAGTAGTAAAAATAAAAACACCAAGTCAAGCCATTTCATTTCTTATGTCTGGACCAACCACTCAAGAGAATAAGCTTTCCTGTATGATGGTACCAAACTTTTTTTTTCTGTACTATTTCTTGCTACACTCAGATCTACCTCGTATCAGTCTTTGCCAAGCCTCATTGGCAGCATGACTCATGCCCCAAACTCACAGCCCACCTATAATTGCTCCTCTGGGGTTCATTGCGTGTGCGACATGCCGCCCAAGCTTCACCACAGGCCTTGTAAGGAGTTCACAAATATTTAACGTTGAGGTGTAACTTTACTTTCGACCCCCACCCCCCAACTCCTACGGAGACACCTAGTGGTATGAAGGCACCAATATTTAACACGGCAATGTTCGTTTTTTCACCCTCCCTCCTTTCGTTGTCACCTGCTTATGTTACCCTCCCTGCCCAGGGCCAATTTACTGTCCAACCATTCGGGCTCTACACACTTAAGAGTATGTCTTGTGGTGGTGTACACACTCACACTTGACAGAGCAAGATTGAAGGAAGTAACGCAAGTTTTCCAGGTACCGAGAGAGTTTGGGATTCTCTGTACATTTCGGATGTTTTCCCTGACAACATGGAGTACAGCGTTTTGAAAGGATTCCTAGTGTTTTGGTTGACGCAACACTGCACCTCTGAAGGTAGGGATGGTGGAAATAGGTTTGATCACCTTTATGATACTTTCTTTATGAATGTGTCTCCAAGAAAAGAGTAACACCTACTGACAGAATGCGAAGCACCAATTATTATTTTAGCTTCAAACACCATCTACATCTACATCAGTTTTTGCATTTTGAGCCACTGACAAAATAGACAATACATATACGAGTGAATAATGAAAAAAAGGGACACCTAAGAATGAACTAAAGCATTAAAGGTTTAAGAAAGTTGTTTTCTTTGACGTGGTTTACAGTGATAGTAGCAACACATGATATGTCCAAAATGTTAAGTACAGCCTTGGACTTGTTCCTTGGGTCACCAGAATCTTTTAATTGTCAGTTTGAATATAATACATAGCATGAATGATTATATATTCCAATCTACTATGCTATTTACAGCTTTGAGGGAACGGCAAACACATCTGATACTTTTTCCTTAGGTCCGTCTACCTTCTTCCGACCCACCACAGCAGTCATCCTCCAAGACGGTCCGACCTCACCCCATGAACCAGAGTTGCCATCTGCAGAGGTGGTACCTGTACCCCCTAGCCTGAGGGAGGTGCAGCAAGTTGTGCAGGAGGCCTCGGAGCAGGTAGACGGACGTGAGGCCGAGGAAATGCTGAAGGAGCTGTTGGAGAGGGTGGTTGAAGCAGCTCTAGGGTATGTGGAAGGGGGAGGTGAAGCCAGATCAGATGAAACAGCGGAGCAGGAAACGGTTGAGGTGGATGCAGAGGGAAATGAAAAAGGAGTGACTGGAGCTGAAGCCAAGGTGCAGGAGCAGGCAGCAGAGGAAAAGGAGAGCAGGGTTGAAGATATGGGCATCAGGGAGGGAGACACTGGTGGTGAAGAGGAGCAAGAGGTAGCAGAGGTGAACACATTGGAAGATGTAGCTGAAGAAGAGAAAGGAGCTGATGGAGCTGTTGAGATTGCAGCGGGATCTGTGGAGGAGTCCACAGCGGGCGTTAATACCGGAGCCAGAGAAGCAGAGGAAGCAGAACTTATCAATGACACTGAGCTCCGTTTTGAGGTTGAAGATATTTTAAAGGAGAATGGAGGGTATATAGCAGAGGAGGAGCAGGTAGAGTTATCAGATGAGGTGGAAGCAGCTGTATTAGAAATCCAGGAGGTAAAGGAAACTCCACCTGGAATTGGGTTGGCAGGAGGTTCAGACTCAGAGCAGGAGGAAGTGGCAGAGTCTGATCCTAGTCTTATAGGGGCTGACGTGGTGCAGAAAGAGAATGTACAGGAATGGGAAGAATCCCTGGTGGAGGAAACTCAGGCTGTTGGAAAGGAGGAGGAGGTGGTACCTTCGGAAAATTCTGAAATGGATATCACGCAAACTATGATAGAGGAGCCGGCAGAATGGGAAGAGGAAATCCTAGTGAAAGACACTGAGGGACCAGATGTAGAGGATGAACAAGGGGGTATAGTGCTGGAGGGAGGAGCTGCTGAGGAGGCAGGAGCAGGAGATAGAGTGGAGGGGGCTGAGAGACATGGAGAGAGTGTTACTGAGGATGATACAGTGGCGTCGGTAAATGAGGGATTGGGTGACCATCAAATAGGAGAAGATGAACAGTTTGACTTGGACACCTCGCATAGCAGTGAGAAACAGGACCAAGGTGAGAAATGGTTCCTATGGAAACAAATGACTGCAAATGTGTTTGTGCAGTGGAACTGAAATTTTGCACCAAGAGATTAGACGGTCTAAAAATGGCACCACATATTGAACCTCCAGTTCCAAACAAATCCAACAAATATTCTCATGGCAAAAATCCCATCTTAATAATAAGCCTCTTTCTTTAGGTGCACAATTCCTTTTAAGATCAACTCATCTGTGTTTAATAACTACCAGGAAAGTTGACTATGTAGAATATGTGAATGATGTGTGTAAAAAAAACAACTAAACAACTAAACTGAAGGTCACATTCAGTTATATTTGACTCAAGAGCTTTGCTTAAGCTAACATTTTTTGCATCTTAATCCACATTGAGAGGTCAGCTGATTCAAGCCTCCTTAATGAACTCGACTATAGCACTGGTTAGCAGTTATGATAAAACTACGGTAAAAACAAGTTCTCTGGTGTTTTAAAACTGTGAATTTTATGAAATTTTGGGAAATATTAACACTTTTTTTTTTTAGAACATATTTGAGAAAAGTGTCCTCAGCCTATTAATATGAACATTAACTACTACCATGGCTTAGCTTACATATACTAACGAATCATGACACACCTGCGACTCTCGGCATCAGCACATCTATGTATTATTCTACATTCCATAGGTTCACTCGACAAACTCTTAACCTTGGTCTCCTGGTTTAATTTTCATATGTGTGTCACATACCAAACCCTTCTTCTAGAGGTGCCGGTGATCTCTGCCCCAGAGCCTGGAGATAGTGCTGATGCCTCCAAGGAGAAGAGTGCTGGAGACCAAGCTCACACCACAAGCCCATCCCTAGTTGGGGTGGAAGCCAAAGAAAACACCCTTGGCAACGAGATCATCAGCCCTACTGATGACATTTTGCAACACGACCTTGTTTTGGCCCAGCCTACACTGGACAATTCTGTGAAGGATGTTCTAACTAAGTCCACTCAGGCTGAAGGGGAGGAACCAGGCAAGGCCAGTGAGCTAGTGGAGGATACAGCTGGGAGCAAAGGTAGAATAGAAATTAATTAAAAAAAACAATAGAATGAATACACAATATATTACAGATTGGTTTGGTCATTTGGTTTGCAGAAAACCTTCTGCAAAAGTTGGGTAGAGCTTTGTGGAGGGAAAAAAAAGCGATGATCCTGATGATACTGGTGTTGTTCCATTTGAATAAGCAGATGGGAAGGCTAACTGTACACTGGGGGGAGGGGGGGTGACTGCTGTGGTGGGTGAGAACTATTTATACTCTTTCTGTGCCCTTATTCTCCTCTGGAAGAAGATTAGGGTCAAAAAATGGTTATGTGAATTTTTGGTTTGGGGAATTCTGATTAAATTCTGAATTCTGAGTTTAAGGTCAGAATTCTGAAAAAGAAATCAGATTTCTGAGATTTAAGTCAGAATCTGAGAATTAAGTCAGAGTTCTGAGTTTAAAGTCCGAATTCCGAGACTAAAGTCTGAATTCTGAGAAAAAATGAAAAAATTCCCTCCGAAACTTTCACATGGCCATATACTCCCTAATCCCTTCTCCGTATTTACCGCAGTCATAGTCTTGAGTTGGTATTGGAGAACTTTAATGAGTCATTGAATAGTAAGGAGATATCTGAGCAAGCATCTCTGTATGGGCTGCTGAGGGATAGATGCTTCCGTTGTTGCAAATCATGTTGAATAAAATGTATTCATATGTTATTGGTAGGTAAATATTGTAAATCCACCTCTAAGGCCATCCTCTTCTGCCCTCCCTCCCTTCTCGCTCTCTCTGCTTCAACGCATGTATGCAGACACAGGTGAGCTGGACCTGGAGGCGTGGAAGATTGGAGCCATATCTGCCACGGTTCTCCTGGTTTTGGAGACCATCGTGATTCTAATCTATTTATTCAAATGTCATAACAAAAACAGGTAGGTAACGGAGGCCTCTGCACTCTTCTGGAATACTGACTCAAAAAAGTTGCCTTGTGGCATTGGCCGGAATCTCCAATGCAGATTTCCTTTAACTAAGGTTGTTCTACATATTGCCATTATTTTTTTGCCTGCAGCATTCTATCTACTTATTATTTGGGGAAGATGAGCTCCCCTGTAAATCCAACAGCTTCATACAAAAATAGAATTTCATTACGAACCCGATCATACCATAGTCTAGCAGGGATTTTTTTTTCTCCTGGCTCAGTCTGTGTGGAACAGACTCTTTTCCTCTCTTTGTTTGGTTATGAATAGGAATTAAATATAATTCTTAGTCTGCATATACACCAGTACCAACCACCCAGGGCTTCTGCTCTCGTATCTGAAATTAACCGTGTACCAACTGTGCTACAGTCCCAGATGGGACTTAGGGCAGTGCTGGTATATGATGTTGCCCAAGCTCTAATGAACATATCCACACCGATGGATGCATCACACGAGGAGTCTGTGCCCGGTTTTATGTTGTACTGTTTTTATTCTTATTGAATCTGACGTCATGCCATGCCGTGTTTTATTAATAAGAATAATGCGACAGTCAGGACCAATAGCAAGAACTGAGATTTTGTGGGTTTTTTTGTTTGTGTAAATGTGTGTATGCAGTAGCCAGTCCCTACAGCGGGAGTGTGAGGAAGGGTGTGTTGAACCAGAGGCAGCTACTGGAGGTGACTGCAGCGACGACACACTTCCTGCGGTGGATGGGGACCATCAACAGTATGTTCACATTTAAGACACGGCTCAACACCAAGATTAGCAATATGGAGACTACATAGGTAGATTTATAAAGATAGGTGATATACTATGTCTGGTTTCTCCAGAAAAATGCAGCATAAAACAAAAGGCAACTTAAGTAAATGCATATAAATGTACTTAAATAAAAGCATTCGATGGAATTTTATTTTGTACAAAATGGTTATCTAATTACCGAAGCGCTATGCTGTCATGATAGAAAAAAAAATTAGTATCGTGTTGTAACGTGATAAGTTTCACGTTTTTACACTTTCACGGATAAATTTCACGTAAAAACGTGAAATTGATCATTTAAAATAGTGAAAATAAACAAGTTATAACATGATATTTTGTTATAACGTGAAAATTATCACATAAAAACATGACTCATAATGTCATATCATGAAATAATCACCTAAAAACTTAAAATTATCACGTTAAAATTTGAAAATTCTTTATCGCATTGTAACGTCATAAATTATTATTTAAAATCGTGAAAATTATCTGGTTATAACGTGTAATCTCATATATAAATTCCCAATGTGAAAAATAAACTTGCTCTACAGAACTTAATAGCTAGCTGTTCCTTCAAACTTCAAACAAATGTTTCCGATCACTGAACATCAACATCGCTGTGGCCGAATCTTGGCCCACCTTCTTTGTAGGAACTGCTTTAGTCCAGACACATCAACTTCCTTTTTCTGATCCTGCCACCGGGTGGAGGTCTCAATCAGGTTCAGGTCTGGACTTTGACTAGGCTACTCCAGAACTTTTCTTCTGAGACTTTCATAGATGGACTTAACTGTTCAGTTTGTGATCATTAGCTGAGACTTACAGGCTGATGACCTGACATTCTCCTTCAGAATTATCTGGTGGAGATCAAACTTTGCCTCACCTATGGCGAGTCCCATCCCCACAGCATCACACTGCCACCTCCACGTTTGACCATAGGTAGGATCTTCTTTGGTTAATGGTGACCCCTATCTTCCAAATAACCTTCAATTTATCGGCCCGTAGAATATTCTTTCAAAAGCTTTTCCCATAGCTGGCATTTTTCCCCAGTGTGTGTAGAATATTGCAGCCATGAAGACTCATGTTTACTTATGTGAGAGAGACCTGAAGACCCTTGGATGTTTCCTTTGGGTCTTAACTCACCTCCAAAATGAGCCTCAGCTCTTGGAAGAAGTTTCTGCGACAATATGACAGTTTGAGGATTATTTATTTTCTATGCTCATTGTATACCGCCTTCGATGCGATGTTTTGTAATGTCTAAAAGTTCTCAACTGTTTGATCGTTGTCACCTTCAGACCGAGAACGAGTCCTCTTCTTTCCATTTTCCAACCAAATATGAGTTCTTTTGTCACAAACACTTGCCAAATGTTGGACTTCTCAGTCCATTATCAGCTGACTAACTGTGGTGCACTGACCTGAAAACTTATGGTTCATAGGAGCCATCAGTTGCGTGCTCCTCAGCTGATTCCCTCCTGGCCGTTTTGAAAGCTACGTGAGCGCTCAGGAGGCTGTTCACAGGGTCACATGAGAGCGTGAGTCTCATGAAGGCAGAGAATTTCTGCGTACGACCACTGTTTTTCCTAATCAGACTTGTAGGCCTGGATCAATAAGACACCAACGGTTTGTGTTTGAGAGGAGAGATCATGTGAAAGCTTGAGGTGGAATACTAGAAAAAGAATTCAGAGAATCAGAAAATCTTTGTGTAGATTAGAGAAAAAAAACTCAAAGAAGCAGACTTGCCAGGATGTGCGTATGTGAAGCTTTGAGTGTTACTTGTGCGAGTGAAAGTGTACGAAATCTAAAGACATCTAGAATGTGTCTCGCACAGATGACAACAAAGGAACACTGAATAATTTAACAGTTGACATAGTTCCTCTTGAAGTGTGTCATCGTTATGAGACGCTATACTGCGGTGACAAACCAGTAGGAGTCCCAGGAGGAGAGAATCACTAAAAAAGAAGAAGTATACATACAAACAGCAGAATTTACTTTTACAGCACTGTCTAAAAATCACTTCTTTGGCAGGAGTAATGCTTCAATCATACTTGGCCCAATAGCTAAAAGAAACAAACAAAATCTGTGAGTGCATATTGCTTATTGATTTACATGTAAAATTTGGAAACCCGTAATATTTATTAAATTAAAATGATCCCTTTAATTTGCTATTCAACTGTTTGGCTGAGCTCATTTTGAGTCTCTATGTCTTAAATTCTAATGATTCTAAAAATGTGACTGAATCGGTTTACTGTATAACATGAGCGAGCTAAAATGCTAAAGAGAAAGGGGCCAAAGACGGAACCTTGGTGGACACCACAAGTCAAAGGGAGGAAGAGGAGGAGGCATTATCCATATAAATTGAGAAAGTTCTGTTTGATAAGTAGGATTTCTTTTTTTTTGTTGCGTATTAAAGCGTGTGAGGACTTATTTAATTAAATTAGGGAACTTGATTAAACCAAAAATAGTCTATTAAGGGTCAAATAGTTTTTTAAAAACATGCTTCACCTAAAAGTTGAGCTTATCTAATGAAAATTAAAATTGAACAATGAAAATGTTCCAAAAAATACAAAATTTCATCATGAAATCATTTTTGTAAGTTCGATTTCTTTTTTACCGTTTAAAAATATGCGAAATTCATAAATTCCCCCCGAAAAACAACAACAAATGGAAATAAATAGATTTTTTTTCCCCATAGTTTTTGCTTGGTGAGGAAATTCAAGGGTTGAGGTGTGATCAGTGAAACAGGTAAATGATGGTTATTGAACAAAAATCAGTTTTTACACATTCTACTTAGTATGACATTGAAGTGGTCGCTTATATAATCACATAAATCATTCAAATATGTACACTGGAATGCAAAAGGGCGAACAAAGCCATTGTAATTGTTGAAAATAAGGAAAACCTAGAGCCACAAGATGTTTAGCCAAGAAAATGTCGTCAGAAAAAATGCTTTATTCAACCAAGAGCCCCAACCTGACCCAGTAAAGTGACCCCTGAGGTTTGGGCACCATGAGTGGATTACAGCAGAAGTAGCATTCAGCACGTATGCATTATACATCCGGAATAATGCTTACATGCTGTTTGGATACCTTTGAGGGTGAATCAGCGAGGACATGCAAGCACTTATAGAAATTCTCTCATCCTCACAGTCAACGGAAATCGGTCAGTCATGTCATGCAATCTATTAACATAGTTTGTTATCACCCCTCCCTTTTTTTTTCTTTTTTTGGGGGGGTATTTATGAATTAAGAATATTTTCAAACAGTTAAAAAAAGAAAGAAAACTTGAAATTTTGAATTTTTTGGAAAATAGTCAGCATGTTTATTCTAGATAATAAGGGGCCAGAGATGGAGCCTGGGGGGACGCCACGGGTGAAAGCGGCCAGTGAGGAGGAGACATGTGAGGAATTTTCTTCTTTTCTTTTTTTCACGTTTCTTCTTTTTTTTTTTGATTAACAGACAAAAATGCGATAACATGACATGACTTCACAAAAAGTAAAAATAAATAAGGATATAAAAAAGAAAAAGAACTTATTCCAGCATAACGGATTCAAACAAAGTCATGACGCTAACCACGTAAATGTAAAAGAAATACATTTAAAAGAAAAAAACAGCATTTGAGGAATTACTAAACAAAATTATGTAACTTGAAACAAACCCAAAAAAAGTCTTATAAGAGTCATGTTGTTTTCTAAAAACTTGCTTTAAGTTGAGCTTATATTATGAAAACCCACCATTTGCCACGAAATGCTAAATTTCATCATGAAATAATAAATAAGTCTGTCTTTTTACTTTTTAAAATATTCTTGATCAAACAATTTATCATTTTACGTTAAATTTAGAGTATCTTAGAAACTAATCTAATAAATGCCTCAAATGAAAAACACAGTATGCAAAGAAATAACTTTCCCCCCTTTTTTTTCTTTTTTCTCAGTGATGATATTAAAGGGTTAATATAATAAAACCTCAATCAATAAATACAAATAAAACAAGATAAAATGATTAAATATAGGTTGAAAGAACATCAGATTATAAGTGGCCTTCCTGTCCCTTTTGCCAGGATAGTAGCGCTGGACCCGTCTGATCTGGTTTCAACCCTGGTCCAAAACAAAGAGCGGCATGAAGAGGAGTGTGTGATAGCCATGTCTGACATCCCGCCCAGCTCCACAGAGCAGCTGGACAATGCTGGACCAGGACCGGACTCCTCGCAGGACCTCAGGACT
Organism: Lophius piscatorius; assembly: GCA_009660295.1. Lineage (NCBI taxonomy): Eukaryota > Metazoa > Chordata > Actinopteri > Lophiiformes > Lophiidae > Lophius > Lophius piscatorius. The sequence continues at coordinate 223,380 of VRLP01000256.1, forward strand.
TCCACTCTCTAGGGGATCCAACCGTTTTGTTTGTTCCGACCAAACCGAAATAAAAGACCCCGATTTATAAAGCAATGAATTACCGGAAAAATTCTGAAAGCAGCACAGACTGCCTCGGATTCTGACTGTGTGTGTCACATGTTTGTATTTGGTGTTTATGGCTGAGTGCTGATCTGTGATCTGTGAGTGTAAATGGAAAGAAAGAGATGCAGCAACATTTGGACATGTGTGAATGTGTGGAAGCAGGAGTGTGCATTAGCAGATGAGCATGCATTACCTGAGAGTGTGTGTGTGTGTGTGCGTGTGTGTGAGTGTGTGTGTGTGTGTGCGCGTGTGAGAGTGGAGAACATGTTGTGTTTTAATGCCGTTAAACTCTTATATATATATATATATATATATATATATATACGATACAACGACCACGTCAGTCATTCTGAAATATTCTGGTTACCAGTATAGGAGGCAGCGGCTGTCAGATATATCATTGATTTATCAGCCGTTCAGTGAAAATGTAAGTTCTCCATGTTACATTAGAAGCAAAAGAAAAAGGAAAAGGGAAAAAGATTTTTCACTATTAAAATGAAGTTTGATCGGGTTTTTATTCCACAGAACTTCTCACCTTTGTATCATCATTTATTATTTGAGCGATACCAAATAAAAAATGATCCTGTTGAACTGTCTTTTCATTCTTTGCCCTGCAGCTAGAATGTTTCTGGTAGTCGCCCTGCAGCAGGGACGTGCTCAGATATTTTGGGTGGGGGGCAGGGGCTTAAGTGAAAAAAATGGGCACTTCTCGTAATTATTTATGAAATTTTTTTTCAAAAGTTCAATGTAGTAGCAGATATCTGACTTCCCTACTCATTTATTTTAGTGCGCTGACACTCCAGTTGTTTAATTCTCAACAGATTCCGACAAAATAATCATTTCACGCAGAGACAATGGTCTTCATCACGGTTCACCTGATTCATCACAAGAGCACAGGAAGGAAAATGCCTCAATGAGCAAGTTTTCTATGCTACTAGATATTTTATTTAGAAATAACCGACGACTCCAGGCCAATATTTTTCCAAAAGTGAGCTGGTTATTTGTATATTTTCGGCAAATTACAAAATGTTTTGGTTGGCATTGAAATAAACAACACTTCAAAATCGACCAAAATCTTCCGACCAAATTCACATTCACATTTATCCTCTGTTTATTTTTAAAGACTCCTCATTTGTCCTTGAGTGTTTTTGAAAGGGCCTTAAAATTAAACGTTATAAATATAATAATAATGACAATAATAATATAATAATAATAATAATAATAATCTAATAGACAAAGGCATATGTTTGTTTCGACTGACAGGGTCTTGAGGAAGAAAAAGGGGCGGGTACTCAATCCCCCTCTGATGTCGGCAGGACCAGGTTTGAACATCTGAATCATTTTAACTCATAAATTAAGTCATTATAGGAAAAAAAAATCCATTTATTCATCAAGTAATTAAGAATTTCTCCCACGACACCTGATTGCCTCCAATTAATGCAACAAAAAAAAAAACGCCCCGTTTTCTTTGATTTGTTGAATGACTTAATCATTATCTCACACTTAAATTGTTAACGACCTCACAGGCTGGGGCCTTCGGCGTTATTATCACAAGTAACATGATTGTATGTTTGAGAGAAGTTACAGCCTCGAACGGCTACTGGCATTTAATGAATGAGTGTGTGTGTGTGTGTGTGTGTGTGTGTGTGTGTGTGTGTGTGTGTCCTTGTCATGTGCTCAACAGCTATTTATGCCAGAAAGTAGGAGTGGGCAAATTCTTGGGGCACTAGAGTTGTTCAGGAAGAGAGGAGCAGCATGCAAAGTCCAAGGTAGGGGAAACATATCAAACCGACACTTTTGGTGGATTAAATTGCGGAATGCAATAAGTCTGACAAGTTGCTTCAGCCTTATTTACAAACTGAAAAGTGACTGTGGGAATATTAGGTTATTGGGAAAGTAAAATATCTCAAATTAAATTAGACTTACATTCATCAGGACATGGTTGTTTAGTGCAATTATTTATTTTTAAGATGTAATATCTGTGCAAGAGATTTTCCAAGCAATGTTAACTGTTCTGAGATTGCTTTATCATCACTGTTTCATTTTTAAGATAATTGCTTCTGTCGACGTATTTGTCACTCCTTAATGCAGATGTAATTAACAAATTCAGGAGACGAGCGACGCTAGCTCGGCTAAAAACTAATAATGTCGTCGTCTATTGTGTGAAGCGTTTTTGAATTTGTACGAGTTGAAAGCTAATAGCTTGGTGAATTATGAATGCTGACTTGTGCTGCCTTCAGGGTCTGCAAGAAGTGAGGTTTCTGAATAATGTTAAGACAATGGGCTTTAACAAGAGAACAAGAAAAAAAGAGAGTGAGTTGTTCAGGAGCTTCATTGAGATGTAGGTCTGCGGTGTTTTGAACGACTTTGTCTCCATATTAACACAGGTGTGCTGGGACAGGCAGCGGTCCCTGTCAGAGCTTCATTTCAGCTTTGAATGGGGAAATTTTCAGCTGAAATTTTATAGGGAGGGAGGGAGGAAAGAATGAAGGAAAGATGGAACGAAGGAATGAGGGAAGGAAGGAAGGAAGGAAGAATGGATGGATGGAGTGATGGACAGACGGATGGTCGGACGGATGGATGGATGGATAGTTGGATGGATGGACAGACGGATGGTCGGACGGATGGATGGATGGATAGTTGGATGGAAGGATGGAAGGAAGGAAGGACAGACAGACGGAAGGACGAAGGGAAGGACGGACGGACGGATGGAAGGACAGAAGGAAGGAAGGAAGCAAGAACGGACGGATGGACGGACGGACGGATGGAAGATGGATGTATGGATGGTTGGATGGAAGCAAGGAAGGAAGGAATGAAAGAAGGAAGGAAGGAAGGACAGACGGACAGACGGTGGGAGGGAGGGAGGGAGGGAGGGAGGGAGGGATGGAAGGAAAGAAGGAAAGATGGATGGATGGATGGATGGATTGATGGATGGATGGATGGATAGAAGGAAAGATGGATGGATGGATGGATGGATGGATGGATGGAAGGAAGGAGGGAAGGAATGAGGGAAGGAAAGACGGATGGACAGACAGAGGGATGGTAAAGGGATGGATAATAATGGAAAATAAAAATTCTTAATATACAAGAAATGTCCGGATCCTTCTGGGTTCCTTCTTCACCTTCATCTTCATCTTCATCTTGCACCTAAGCGCCTCATCTTTCATCTTCCCCCTCTGTTGATTCTGCTAGTATGTGGAGAGTGGGCTTCCTGGGGTTGACCCTCTGTGCCGCCCTGACACTGGCCCAGTTCCCCCGAGAATGTGTCGCCCCAGAGGGGCTGCTGAGCGGTCAGTGCTGCCCGTCTCCGTCGGGGGCGGCAGGAGATGAGTGTGGGGCAAACGCAGGACGGGGGCAGTGTGTGTCCATCGCCGCAGACAACCGCCGCCACGGACCCCAGTACCCTTACGCAGGGCGTGACGACAGAGAGAGGTGGCCGTTGAGGTATTTCAACCGCACCTGCCAGTGTAATGGGAATTTCAGCGGCTACGACTGTGGCAGGTGTCGCCACGGGCTGACCGGACCCAACTGTGACCAGAGGACCTCAGTAGGTAAGACATCAGGTGGTGTTTAAACCTTCAGGCCCATTTAAGACCTCCGAGGTTCTGAGACACAGAGAATACGTCACAGATATTTAAAAGAGAAAAAAAGCATTTTTCATTCCTCCTCTCTGTCTCCATTCCTTCTCCATCTATGCCTCTCTCTCCTCTTCCTCCTCAATTAACCTGACTCCAGTCAGGAGGAATGTCATGCAGATGAGCGCAGCGGAGAAGCGGGCCTTCGTGAACGCTTTGGACCAGGCCAAGAGAACTGTGCACCCTGATCTGGTCATCTGCACACGGCGGTACGAGAATATAGAAGCATATAAATGGAATTTCCTGTCGCTCCTCATACGACCTTAATTCTTTCTAATCTGTCTGCACCTCTACTTATGGTTTGAACCAACCATTAAGTCATTTCAAAGTAAGACTAACGAGATTTTGAACTCAGTTTAGGCTCCGAGTTCTGAGTTTGAAACCTGAGTCATGAATACAAGTTGTGTTTTGAATTAAATAATAGAATCTCCCATGACAGTTTTGGTTAAACTGTTAATTTTAAGCAATTCTCGGCACCTGGTAGAAAATGCTTTTTGAACTTTTGATAAAAGTCTAATATTTGATGTCCGGCATGGCGGCGTCACGAAGAAATGTGTCCACCCATTTATAGTTCAAAGGATTTATTGTCACACACAAAAGTTTGTGGCCATCAGAAATATGAATAGAATAGAATTATACTTTCTGTATATAAAATTTCAGGATATCTGAAGGCATTTTCAGATATCCTGCCTACGAACAGAACACATGACCTCCGCTGATCAGGCTGGAGATAGTTTTCAAGATGATGAAAATATGAGGAGTCATGTCATTAACTGTGCTGCTCCACTTCCCTGTAGGTACCAGGAGGTGTTTGGGCCTGATGGCAACACGCCACAGTTTGAGAACATAACCATTTACAATTACTTTGTTTGGAGCCACTACTATTCCGTCAGTAAAACCTACCTGGGGCCGGGACAGGCCAGCTTTGGCGGCGTAGACTTCTCCCACGAGGGCCCCGGGTTTGTCACCTGGCACCGTTTTCATCTTCTTCAACTGGAGAGAGACATGCAGGTGAGTAATGAGGGGGGGGGGAGAAGCAATGAAAGCTGTTGGGCTGATGAAGTGATGAAGAGGAAAGTGAGGGTTGGAAGGAAGAGATAACATGGGGAGGAAGGAAGGAGTGTGGGGACTTGAAGAAATGAAAACAGAGTTTTGCGCTATCCTGAATGAGGAAGGGAGAACAGGAAGGGAGGCGGAAAAGACGAATATTAAAAAAGTGGAGTACGCTGAGAAAACTAGTGAAGTAGCAAAAAAAAAAAGGAAGCAAAAAAGTGGGAGTTAAAGTGAATAGACGATCTTCAATTGAGAAAAATGGTTACAATATTACAACAGGATTCCCTTTATAAAGGATTTATAAATGGCTTGTACCTAGTTCACTAATTAAGTTGTAAACACCTTACAAATCGTTAATAAGCTGCTATAACTCATCAGATATAAAGGGTATCAGTGACCTGATACTTGCCAAATAGTGAACACACTTATCTGTACTTCCAACTCTACACTGCTAAATAGTGATCCACGTTGATAGATTGAGAGCTGTGTTATAAGCGGTTTTTAAACATTAACCAATGCCTTATGAAGTGTTTACAACCTAATTTATAGTCTAATTATAAATTGTTTATAAATCCTTTATAAAGTTAGTCTTATTATAAAGAGGTACCGTTGTGACGCATGCCTGACCCAGCCCTGAACACCTCCTTTCATCCTTCCCTCTACACTGAATGCAGGACATGCTGGTCGACCCCACCTTCGCCCTGCCATACTGGAACTTTGCTATTGGAGGCAGCGAATGCGACATCTGCACCGACGACCTGCTGGGAGCCAGAAGCTCCTTCGATATGAGCTCCATTAGCGCCAACTCCGTGTTTTCCCAGTGGAGGGTCATCTGTGAGAGTGTGGAGGACTACGACACTTTGGGCACCATCTGCAACAGTGAGCGTGATCCCAAAAACAAACCCTCCGTAGAAGTGTGGTAGAGAGCGGCGCTGATATACAACGTAGCCTCAGCTGCATCAGAAATGAGGGCAAAGAACTCATAAAGAAAGCATGTAGAACATAAGCTGCTATAAATAATAGCTCACAGCTGTTGTGCTGCATTTGAAATTGCTAGCTATTACTTCAGTTTGTTGAAAGATTACTCAGCCTGTGAAGCCAATTCATCTCTGTTGCCTCAAAAATAACATCAATTTCATCCATAAAATACCGGATTTTTAAACTTTCTTTTATATTCAGCTAGCCTAAATTCGTTTTACGCAATAGGTCAAGCAGTTTGAACTAGAATCAGGCAACTATGTGTAGACTGCAGTAATCTGGATTATGCATGATCCGATTGAAGGGGATTTGATCTCATTCCACGTCGGCCCCAGATTCTAATCACCACCTTTCTTTTAGTTTTCAAATACTTGCTTTCATTTGGTATTTTGGGAATAATCCACCTAATACCCTTTAATTTTATATTAATATCGACTGTTATGAACAAGACATACGCATAAGAAAGAGAACGATAATTTAGTGAGCGGTAGAACGTGCGAGTGGTCAATCTGTCTCATTAATCCTTCAAGAGAGTTGTGACAGGCTCGGTATTTCCCCGCGCCAACGAGCAACTTCTCCGTAAATGGGTTAAGGGGTTGCCTCGTTTGTGCTCGTGCTTGTTGAAGACAGGAATCTAGCAGCCTACCGCTCTCTTTGATCTGAGGGAATAATCTTCAAACAGACAGACAACTCAGTTATGTATCCAACTGTTTATGCACTAGTGTGTGTGTGTGTGTGTTTGTGTGTTTGTGCACATGTGGGAAAGCACTAAAACCGAAACATGTCACGCATGCAAGAGGGATTAAACTTTTGTTCAGCGCTCACTTCTGTTGATTTTGGAGAAACTATCGCCCCGTCATGCTCAGAGGAGATCAAACTAGTCGAGTCTCCCACATAGAACTAGACGGCAGAAGTGACACACGTTTTAATCCTTTGATGTCCTCACCAGGAAAAAGAAACTATGGAAAAAGGACTTTATAGCATTCTTAATTTCTTTTCATTTATTCATTTAATATCTTAGAGTCTAAATGTGCCATAAAAGTACGAATCGTTTGGTCAACCATGTTTTTTAAATAAGAGATATTTACTTATTAGACTTTTTTTTTGATTATATCAAGCTACATTATTCAGTTGAGTAAGTCTTTACATGCTTTAATATGCAAAAAAGAATCCTACTTATCAGAAGAACGTTTCCATAGCCGTGGGTAATGCCTCCTCCTTGGTGGCCCCTTTGACCCCTGGTGTCCCCCAGGGCTCGATCCATGGCCCCTTGCTTTTTAGCATGTAGGGCGACATAAACATGTTCTGTCACATATTTCAATAAAAAATAGTGGCTCAGAATGAGCTCCACCAAACAGTTGAGCAGCACATGTATCATCCCTGTTTATTTGTGTGTTCAAGATGTTGAAGTTAGAGTTTGTGTTAGCATAGAGGTGGTTATATCGTATTTTTTGTATGAAACCTTGGGTTGTGTGCTTTTCACCCAGACACAGAGACGAGTCCCATCAGGAGGAATCCAGCGGGCAATGTGGCTCGACCCATGGTGCAGAGGCTGCCCGAGCCTCAGGATGTGTTGGACTGTCTGCAGCTCAACGCCTTCGACACTCCACCTTATTACTCCACTTCCTCCGAGAGCTTCAGGAACACCATCGAAGGTGAGCAGCTATGCGTTATGGGTCATGGTGGAATCAGCACATAAGGGTCGGCGGCCAACAGAATCAAAGCGAGATATTCTTGTTCGGTTTTGCTCGTTTCTGGTTATGAAGCTGCTGGAGTGTTGTGGGAAGGCACACAAACTAAAAAGGAAGCCAGACACACACACACACACACACACACACACACACACACACACTAGACCTCCACCCAATTGCAAATATGGTTAGTTTTAACACACCATTATTATTCCTAAACTTAGAGTTTTCACTCCATGGCTTAGATATTCTGTATTTTCCAGGCTACAGCGCCCCCCAGGGGATGTACGACCCTGCGATCCGCAGCCTCCATAATTTGGCCCATCTCTTCCTTAATGGGACGGGTGGACAGACACACCTCTCACCCAATGATCCCATCTTTGTCCTGCTGCACACGTTCACCGATGCAATCTTCGATGAATGGCTCAGCAGGCACCAACCAGGTACGTACAGACGGAGCTGGAGGCAGAGATAGAGATTCAGCCCATTCAGAAGGATGAACGGACTCCTTTTTTTCTGATTCCTCAGGTGAAATAGTATACCCTGAGGAGAATGCTCCCATCGGGCACAACAGGAGATTCAACATGGTTCCTTTTTGGCCTCCCATCACCAATGCAGAGATGTTTCTCCCTGCTCCAGACAACCTGGGCTACTCGTATGAAGTCCAGTGGCCAAGTGAGGAGCAGCAGACACACACCGACACACACACACACACACACACACACACACACACACACACACACACACACACACACACACACACATTCTTGTATTTGTGACCTTCTTGGGCTCCTTATATAAATGCCATCATTTTTTAGGACCGCACTTTTGTTGATGTTCTAGATCAATAACAATCACATCCCTAACCTTGGAAAAAAAATATTTTTTTTAATTAATCTCACTTAAGATGTCCTTAAAACGCAAAATTTCAAATTTACACACAAAAACACATACACTATATACTTCGACATCCACAAAACCCGGTTACCCCTGATGACCTTCCACTCTTCTTCCGTAGCTCCTGCCTACACCCTGTCTGAGATCATCACCATAGCCATTGTGGCGGCTGTGCTGGTGGTGGCGGTGGTGGGTGGTGTCATTGCTTGTGCCGTGCGCGCCCACTCCTACCGCTCTGCCGAGGCCCTGGAGCCACTCTTGGGAGACACTTTCAGAAGCTACTCGGAGGATGACAGGACGTTCAACAAATCACACCATGACGTATAAATCCAAGGCTTTCTAAAGAAGTCTTAACAGTTTTGTGCGTTTGTTCGGCTTTTTTTTATCCTCCAACTTCTTGTAATAAAGTTAATCTGGTTTTGAACCCGGAGTCTGCATGTCAATGGATTTTGCTATAAATTGCAGTGCTGACGCATCTTGGCTCATTTGTTTTTCACACCTTTAGCAACAAGAAGAGACTGCAGTTAAAATGTGACTGCTATCAGAAACTCGTTAATTACAAACGGTTGACTGTTTCTCCTATACAGTGTCCCTTCGTCAATTCTCAGCCACAAACTCTCAGTGTGTCCATCCATCTTTGTATTCTTAGTTATTTCATTAGGTACATAACCTGTGGTGTTGTAGGTTTCGCTTCTTTCAATGACTTGATGGGTAAATTAAGACAGTTGTATGGTCTGAATAAAGTAAATCAAAATTATAATTAGGAAAAACTGGAATATATATTTATCTGACAATGAATTAGGCCATTAGCATATCACATAAGCAAAGCATGCTAGCTTAATATAGTAGCATTAACATAATACATTTACATTATCAGAATATACTCGCAGTAGCATAGCAGCTTAACTTAGCATAGCTTGTTAGCTAAGCATATCAATATAGGAACCAACCATTAGCACAGCATAAAATACTGGCATCGGCATTGAATGGCATATAAGCATTAGCATAGTAATTAGCATTACCACAGTATATTAAATTAGCCAGCTAGCATTAGATATAACAACTAATTCATTATCATTACCGAAACCAGCACAACTCAACTCATCATCAAATCAACCGACTTTCTAAAGTTCTATGCAGTTCAAATTATAAACATCTCAGCAGGCAAAAACATAATGAACAGAACAACAGATGGACCGGCACGAAATACTAAACATACATTCTGCTTCATTCTTTGTGGTCAACTTCTCCATTTTACCTGTCAAAACTCTGCCCCCTGTGGGAATTAAGTACAGTAGGACGTCATAAAAATTATAATTTGTGTAAAGTAACATATTCAACAGACATGTAGAAATACGAAGAAATACATAAAATGATTCATAACTAGTTGAAAAATTCAGACATTTAATGAGAAATAAATCAAAGAGTAAATATTTGTTGACACTGGCCTTCAGAACCCGCCTCCCATCATCCTGAGGACAACAAACAGTGTGAGCTCTTAAATCAGACTCTCCATGATTTGCTCCATTCATTAGCCGTGGCCAAAAAACAGCATTGGTACAAGCAACTGTGTAAAGTGACACTCTTCCAATCCTGAAGTCCACCACAAGTTCACTGGTGTGGCTTCCTTTTTCACAATATTTGGTGCAGGCCCATGTAGTTGACTCTCCCTCAGGCACAGTTCAGAGGTCAGTGAGGGATGGATTGAGGCCTGGGTCCAAGAGCACAAGTGATGGCTTCACGTTGTTGTTGCAAGGGCATGGGAGAGATTGAAAATGGCAACAAATCCTTGAAAGGAACACCATGATGCAGAGGTGAATGCTAGTGACCTGCAAGAGCAGCCGTTACATGGTAGTGAAAACCCTGAGGCGTGGTGGTTCCGTGAACTTCGTCACAATCCCCAGAAATGTAAAACTGTGTATCAATAATAATGAACCCTGTGCCTGCTCAGCTTTTCCCACGGTGCTCAGCTAGAACATACAAGCTGGTATATGACACTGAATTCATATACTGCATGTATTTGGTGAAGAGTTTCTTCTAGTATCACTCTCTGACCCACAAACTCCTCAAGGGGATTCAGTGCCCACAAATGGCTCTGCGCCCACTGCAGCTATTTTTGGAGATGGACTCGATAGTCAACCTGGAGACCCCATGAGGACCATGACGTCTGCAGTTGAAGCACGATGGAGGTCAGATGTTGCTTCTAAGTCCTGGGTCCTGATGTTCATAGAATGGTTGGGGCATATTTGAGGCCTTAGAGCTCATGAGCTGTAGTTATATATATATATATATATATATATATGGTTGTTTATCTGATTTATGTGAACATTCAGCTTGAGCCTCAGGACATTTTTATTTTTATTACTTTTTTTATTATTAATTTATACGTTTTTTATTATCATAAATTGTTTCACTATCAATTATCATGTGCAATATTATATTACTTCAAAGTACTATCATCATGTGCAGTAGTACTTTCTTTATCATGCTGTTATTTGTAGATACTGGTTTGCATTTATCTCTCATACACTTATTTTTACATTTCCACGTTTTTTTATCGACTATTTTTTCTTTTACTCGCTCATTGTATTTTATGTAATTTTGAGCTGACTCAATTGCAAGATTTTGGAACGGGACTTGCATGTTAGCTCCCCAAGACTTTATCTGTTAACAGATCTGTTTGTAATAAACTCATATATTTCTGTAAGTTCAACTGAAACCCACCAAATTACAACTTTTACTCATCCAATAATACTTTTTTGCCAAAATGATAAGAAGACGTGCTTTTTCTTCATCAGTATTGATGGCATGGTGATTACTGCAATGTTAATGCTATACACTTCTTTCATGCTGCTTCAATGTTTATTTGAATGCCGTCAATTATAGTTGTTTTATTAAAATGTCCATTATTTATTTTGGAAGTTTTTGAACAATGTGTCATGAATACCGAATATGTGTTTTAGTGGCTCATTGTGGTTTATGATAAGTCATTTTGAATGCCTTTTAAGGAATCTCACCAGTCGCTCCGGCCGTTAGATTATCAGCATACACCCAAAATAAAGATGTCTCTTGCCCACTTTTAGTTTTTTGTCTTCGTATAGATCTGTTCCGCACCGGTAAACATCGGCACACTCGCTCACAGAGGTCTCTCACTCTCTCCATATCTCTGTTCAGTGTGTTTTTCATCCCTGCCTGCACGCTACCTCTACTCTGCATGGCGTCACAATTCACAGGGGATAAAGGCTTGGGCCTCAGGTGAGGTGGGTCAGAATGAGGTTCCCAGGGGCCTTCCTTAACGTTGGATTTTTCCATCTTAACAGAGAAAATCAGCGGGGCAATTTAGTGCATATTTTTTAGTCAACAAGAAAGAATATAAACACTGATGACTATGAGGAAATTACAGGCAGTAACGGCACCACATGGTTGTTGATAGTCTATTATCATAACTTCGATTGCTTTGAATGACTGCAGTACAAACTATTTTAGAAAGCAAGAAACAAAGTTTCTAAATGTATTTTTCATCAAATTATCACAGATACTCTTCAAATAAATGATATACTTGTTGCAGATAACTAAATGTGGTCATGCATGCTGTCAGTCATTTTCCGTGTAGCGATCTGCAATCGAATTGGATGTATACAAAGGAAAGTGAAGGCATACAGCTCAGTGATTGGTCAGGAGGAGTAGGGGGGCGGGACAGAGGGGGAATGCTTAGTCGAATAAGGAGGTAAAACTTAATTGAACTAAGTTTTACCTCTTGACTCTTAATAACATTTCACAATGATCATTTGAGGAGTTTTGTGAACAGCCAAGCCTCCCCAGTCTCCTGCATGACAGGCGGGGATACTTACAAGTCTACTAACGAGGACGAGGCCCTTGAGGACATGGAGAAAAAGCGAGTTTTTTCAGTTATCAGGAAGCTGGAGGGACGGAATACGGAAGTAGTTGATATTCACTCTAAAGTCATCTTCTCTCAGTTCGACAAGAAGCCGAAAGCCACGAAGGAGTATTAGTGCCAGCTTGAAAAATTAAAATATCTAATATTACTGAAAATTACCCTTTTTTATAGTAAATAAAAATTTTAAATTTACAAAAACTGCCCAATACAACCACTAGGAAACAATCCACCACACTGAGCACAAACCTCCTCCAAATCACAACGGTACCGGTGTCAGGAAATTCCTTATGGATTTAAACTGATATCCTTTATATCTGTAATGTGTTGTTCTAGATGTAGTTAATAATTCAGTGATAGGCCCGTAGTTAACCGTTTATCAGTTTACTATAGGTGTCAATATTTCCCGTTGCAGCTAGTTTTTGGCGGGTCCCACATCAGATATCCCCATGGGTAGCTATGTGCATTTTACCAATTAACATGTAATATTATTATTGCAGCGGCGCACGCATTTTTAGAGTCAATATCTCTCAGTCGTGTCCAATTGAATTGTTTGGGGGCGAAAAACGTGATTGACATGGAAATGCCATTAATAATAAAACCCTAAAATGACCGTGGAATGGCATGAAACAGTTGGCCGTAGAATGTATGGAAAATATATAGCCGGATCAAAGTCATGAAACTCTTAAAACTAGTATGTTGATATCAGATTTGGTGTAGATAGGGAAGTAATGTTATTCCTAATGGGATTAAAACGGTAGTGCCTATACTGCCCTTCATTAGTTTACAGTGAAACTTTGAATTCTGCCACTGTTGTAGATGCATTTAACAAAATATGATTTTAAGATACACGACACAGGGGTTGGTGTTCATTAACACTGTTCTTATTCGGCTCTCCACATTCTAAAAAGAGGCTCCACTTTATTCGCATAATAGTCAAGACTGAAATGGAGAATGTGTATTTGTCAAATACTCTGTAGTCGGTCGTCTCCTGCGCCTCCCACTTCAGCGTCTCTGTTCAGCCCACTGAGCCCTCAGCTCGATTCGAAAAAAGAAACTTCAAAGGAATCAAAGGAACAAAGACAACAATAGCCACATTGTGACGTCCTGCACCAAAGCATTAGTGAAAGTATGTGGGTCTCAAGGGATATATAGTTTCTAAATTGTTCACAAGTACAAGTAGTTATACTCTCCATATATTTATCATCATCCTTTTATGTGGTCATGTTGTTTGGATCAGTCTTAAAATATGGGGCTGCCATTATTTTCATTTATTGAAAATATTATTTCTATATACATTTGTTCCAGGATTGATAAGGTGATTGATTAATCCATAAAATGTCAAATGTACGGTGAAATGAAAATGTTGTCATACTTTTCTAGAATCACAAGTGAAATTCTTTCTTTCGTCCCTCAAATAAGATGAAAAATTGGATAGAATAAATAAATCAATAGCTCATAAAACAAATTTCCTTTTTTTAGTACAGTATACAGAAAATGCAGTTATTTTCTTGGAAATAAATAAACAAATTTCTGGCAAGCACCTTGAGACAACAGTTGTTGTGAATTGGTGCTATATAAATAAAGATTGATTGAAGATTGATTGATTGAGTATTTATACTGTATAAACGCATAACACGTGCAAAAATAAATGAAAAAGAACACATTTTAAATTGGAATGCTCTTTATGATTCTTTCATTTAGTCATTTAAATATTCACCCATTAATGTTATTTCCTTCTGTATTGTAAAAAGTATTCTTTTTTTTATTCTTTTTCGTCCATCTCTCCATAAACATCTTCCCCTGGAAGAGTGAGAACATTTTTGTGGGGTGTGAGTAGAGCAGGAAGATGCTTCAGGCAGATTTCTTTGACAGAAAGTCACTAACAAGCAAAGATTAAATTAGATTTAATGCTGCCTCTTGGTAATGAGTCAGATCTAGTGCGAATGTGCATGTCTTAAAAAAAAAAGCACACCCACAGCGCCACAATGTGGATCTGACGCATCACTGCAACAAGGGTTCACTCCAGCAGATTCATGACGTCATTTCACAGTTATCTCATAGGTTATGAGATTTCTGGATTTAAATTATACACATATTCATTTTATTAGATTAAATTATGTTTACTGTGTAAACGCATGACTTTACTGTCCACTTAGATTTAAAAAAATGCTTTCATGTTTCTATGATATCAGGTGCTTTAACCACACTGGAATCCAGTTTAGTTAAGTAAAAGTCATTTTGCTGCATGAAGGTAATAATAGGTTGAATAAAACCGATTAAATCGACATCAATTTTTTCCACCATTATATCACCAGATGAATGAACTCTCATTAGACTTTAAACGGTTCACCTGAAAAACTTCTATAAGCTAAAAGCTTCTACTTACCTTTGACCCTCTTCGGCGTTAAATCATGAACTCTTTCTCATCCCAACACATTTCAGTGGAAGTTTGTTTTCTCCTATTTGTGAGTTTATATATATATTTTATAAAGAAAACACCAAGGTGCTAGATATAAATGTGAGCTGAGGGAAAGTTTACAAATGAGAACAGGTTCTGGACTGTATATCAGTACCTAAATGATAAATACCTCCTCGTAGGGTCTTTGGATTTATATTTTGGAAACTGCAGCCACCTGTCCTAAAAACACAACGCGACATGAACTCCATCCCTCCCTTGTTGTATTTGGGACGCTTAAGTCAGCAAAGTTATATCCTTTATTTAGCTTTCCGCGTATTTTCTGGCCTGAGATACAGCTGAAAATGTTTATGTTGATATTTAACCTTTACTCTGTCTGAAATTTGATCTTTTTGGAGATAAAGAAATATTAGAAAAAATGGTGGAAAATGACGGAAGCGCTTTGCTTTCGTGCCAGGAAATAAATAGAATTCTGTATCATGGTGCAAATTTTCGTATTTAAATATGATAATGGGATGGATAATTTTAACATTTTTCACATGTAAAAACCTGAAAATAATCAAGTTATAACGTGAAGATGATTCATCTAAAAACGTGAAACCTATCACATTATAATGTGAACATTATCATGTAAAACTTGGACTTATTACCATTTAACTTAAATTAAGATAAAGATAAGAAGACATAAGACCAAGGAGAAATTTTCAAACAACTGCTGTTTTTTTTTTACAAAAGGGTTGGGACTCGTTCGAGACTCTGAATATCAGATTTCCTGGCAGAACATTTGGCTAAAGTTTGTATATAAGTCACTGAAGGAGTAGTTAAGGAGAGAAAAATATAGTCTGCATTGAAAAGAGTTGCATTTTATTTGATTGACAGGTTCTTGTTTCACTGAGGCAGACCAGTCTTAATACTCATAATAAAATACTGTAACTTTTTATGCCGTCCTTCTCTGCCAGAACTTATCATTTCTTGCTTCAGGCTATGCTTACAAATAAAAAAAAGGCGTAATAAAAGCCAAGCCCATTAGTGCCTTTTATTTCAAGTGCGCTCATTTAAAAAGTGAAAGCCATCTGTAGGTTTTAAGAAGATAGTAGAAGTGCCATACTATGGAAAAATGTTCCGTTCCCTGTGGCCTGCTTCCATGCTACTCATAAATGTTTGATTGTGATGGAACTGGAGCTGGAGTTGAGAAAACCGGCAGATCAGTTATCATGTTTCATGAAAGAGAATTAAAAAAAAAAAGAAGAAAGAAGCCTCCCACTGCTCTCACCAGAGATGTGTGGAAATCATTAGAGTTCAAACGAGTTCACCTGATACTAGACCTACGCTGGCGTCCATGACAGCAAAAGAATACCCCCGAAAGGTCCCCAATCCCCTTTGTTGAACAATAAGTCCCCCCTGATTGTACTCCTCCAATAAAATGTGAGGTGTGAAAAAAGCACCCGAAGTGAGTAAAAATATGAACTATCAAAATATGGATAAAATGGGATATAAATCGAATTAATGGTTGAGAAATTATGGCCCAGAAACTTTTGGAGGTAAAGCCCCTTCTTGTGACGGAAATAAATAACCCACCTTTCCCATCAATCAATCCAATACATCCTTTCACCAAGGTCTACGTGGGTATGAGGTTTGAAAATGATCCATGAAATTGTTTTTGAGTTATTAACCAAAAACAGGTTATTTTCAGGGAAAAAGCTCCACCTAGTGACTAAAATATGAACTGCTAGAATAAAATAATAATAATTATGAGATCGATCTCCTCCAGTCCATTCGTTTTCACTGTATTTGGACTAAATCGAACCACCTGTTGAGAAATTCTAAGTTCCCCTTAGAGGTGTAAATATACATCTGACCTTTCCCAAAATCAATCCAGTACTTCCTCGCACTAAGGTCTATGTGGGTAACAAATTTGAAAATGATCGATTTAAATGGTTTTTGAGTTATCGTGCTAACGCGAAGGATCTGCTGCGGTGTTTGACGATGGCGTTTCGATAGTATAGCCAACTTTTCGGGGATATAATATAGATTGGATTTGTTTTTAGATGCCACACCTCACTTTGCATCACATACCATAAAAGACATTTCTTGGAAACATCCTTCTTCAAAAACACATAAATCACGGTGACTCTCCTCCACCTTAAAATCCTTTAGGTGAAGCCATCGTTCATCTGGAGGAGGATGAACCAGTCAGTGATGGCAGGGTTTCAATAAAGCTGCAGATGGTTTGGAGTAATGCAGAACCCAAGACAGGATGTCCCTAGATGCTTTCCTTTTTCCTAAATGTGTATTTGTGATTGTATTGTTTGTCAAGCTGTCACACTAACTCGAGTAAATAAAGCGAGAGTTCTGAGCAGGTAGAAAAAATGAAAAAGGGCAGAAATATTGACTCCCCCTCGGTGTTGCTCTGACCCAAATCTGGAAGGCACTTGATCGAACTTCTTCCTCATTTCATCCGGCTTCCCTGAAGTCATAAAATATAAAAGTTGTTCACACATTTTCTGATATTAATTTTTTTGGGGTTTTTATTTTCCTTTTCTATTTTCCCCTCCACGTAGACGTCAACCACCCGAGATAGACTCGGGGTTTATCCATCTAGTCTGATCCGCTTGAATGAGTTTTTAATTTCTCTAACAACAAAAGTTGATATTAGTAGGTTCTTCACATTTTTACCCTCATTTGAAATTTGATCACCGTTTCAGCAGAATGCTTTCAAGTGAGAAATTCAGCCAAAATCAGAACATTGACTTCAGTCTTCCATTTTGAAGTTATTATTCTTATCTTGACTTTTAAAGATAAGAGATTCGCTTCTGTAACTTCTGTAACTGTTTTTACCCGCCTGAGCCAAATCCCCTCGGTATGATGTCGTCTGTTCCAGAGGGAAACAGCTGACCTTCTGCCTTTCACTCACTCGTAAACGTCTTTACGACTTAACTCCTGTTTACTTCTCTGAGGTATTGACTCGCCTCACCTCTGACCGGACTCTTAGATCATCCAATCAGTTTTTATCTACGGGAACGCTTTGCTATCACGCCGGAAAAGAAAGAAATAGCAGCAAGTTTCACGTTATATCGTAAAAATGATCTATCACATTATAGCCTGGAAATGATCATGTACAAAAAGTGAAACTTAGACACGTAATAATGTGAAAATTTTCGTATAAGTGAAACTTATGTTATAATTAGATCATTTTCACCTTATAACATGAAACTTATGACTCATCACGGTGTAACGGGAAAATTATCACGTAAAAACGTAAAACATATCCGGTTATAGTGTGAAAATTCTCACATTATAACGTGAGAATTTTCAAGTTTTTACGTGGAAATGTTCAAGTTATTTCCTGAAAACTTTTTTATTACAGGAAATAACTTGAACATTTCCACGTAAAAACTTGAAAATTCTCATGTTATAATGCCATACTGATTTTTCTTTCTTTTTTTCTGGCTTGACAGCAAAGTGCTCCAAACACCAAACTCAAAAACAAAAACAAAAACTCAATCACGTCTTCAATAAAGACCATGATTTCTCAACAGTTTGTCTGATTTAGTCCATATTTGGTGCATATGAATCATCTATATGATATATTTATATATATGTATAGTGTTTTACTCTAGTAGTTCATGTTTTACTCACCAGGGGGAGCTTTTTTAATGAAAAACACTGTTTTTTTGTACATAACTCAAACTTTTTCAAACTTTATACCCACATAGACTGCAGTGCGAGAAAGAACTGGATTGATTTGTGGAAAGGTGGGTTATTTATTTCTGTCACAAGGGGGAGCTTTACCTCCAAACGTTTTAGATAATTTCTCAACCATTGATTTTTTTTTTTCATGGAAAAAACATTCTGGACAAAATTCTCCTCAGGAATTATTTCATGGATCATTTTCAGATTTTACACCTAAATAGACCTTAGTGTGAGGAAGAACTGGAATGATTTTGTGAGAGAATGGTTGTATATTTCTCACACTTTGGCTCAACTACAGAGAAAAACAAATAATACGCAAAAAAAACCTTCTTTTGGCTCTTTCCCTTTTTAAGGGTCACCACAGCAGATTGTCTTGTTCCGCATATCGATTTGGCGTGGGTTTCCTGACACAACCCTCCCATTTATCCGGGCAATAGGGAAGTTTGCGTAAGTTTCCACCCTGGATCTCTGACCACGCCCCTTTTAGACCCTAACAATGGCAATAAAATATCTGCAAGGCAAAATTCAGCTCCCTGGTTTGTGAAGAGATGTGAAATCATGTCAGTGTCTGCTATGCTGGACGACCCCCAACTTTCAGACAGACGTTTTGGAAAGTCAGTCACCGTTGCAGCCATTAATTGATCTTAACTCAACAATACTCCCCGGAGAGACATCACGGAGTCAGACGACGAGAGCCTCACCTGTGTTCGTTGTCATCCCTTTAATATAATCTGAGAGGATTTAATGTGACTGCTTGCTTCGCTGCATCAGGGATAAAGCCAGTGGATTAGAAGAGATAGATGTCTGAATACAAATTCAATCAGATGAACATTTAATAACAGTTAATATCCAGTTATCTAACGGTACTTTGCTTTGAGGTCGCGAGGATAGACTAACATGCAAAGAAATGAAAAAACAAGCAAGAAAAACATTAAAAAAACAACACAATTTACATTCAACCATACAAAATAAGTAGAATCTAAATAAATGTCTGTAACACCTAAAATACTAACAAAAACTGACCACAGTTCAGATCATGAAAGAATAATGAACCAATGAATACATCTAAGACAGCTGACATTCAAAGTCCCACATAACAAAAGGGGTTCTACTCTAATACTTCTTAGGGAAAACTGTGTCTATCACTGATTATTCCAGCCATCATGATTCACTTTAAACCACAAGGAGGAATGAAAGCCTCTCAGAATAAATGTCCTTAAACCTTATTGCCATACAAAATCATTGGCAGAAGCACTTGGCATGTGTTGGACCTCAGGAGTTTATCGCAGTAGTTACCTTCAGTCTTAAGGTAAAGACTTGTTCTGCATTCATATGTATGCTTGGCAGATGAAGAAGTTTTTGGAGGACGGTCATTTATTCATGAGTGTGTTGCAATGCGCTACTTTGATTTAAAAAAAGAATTGTTTTATAAACACCTTGAAACACTGTGATACCGGATTCTTCTATGTACGGGCTTTTGTTGCTTTGGGTTCTACGGGCATCGCTTCCAAACGGTGACTTCAAAAACACAGACATTCATAAATGGGATGTGAATATTCATAAATCATCAGCACATTAATTCAAAAAACACCTTCACAGGAATTTCATCCGTTATCGGGAATACTGTATGCAAATAAAACACACCCTTACTTTGTGTTTGCAGTTAGAGGCCACTTCCTTAAACTACTTGAAGATACATTTAGACTCACTTTATGATGATAAAGAAAGTCTTCATCAGTTGACAGATTATTTTATGGGATACTTTGCAAAGATATTTGAAGAAAATGGGCCCAACATCGGGCTGTGTCTCATGAGAGTACGGTTAGGACTACAGTTCCCTTGGTCTTCTTCAGGATGTCCACAGCTTCAGCGTGAGTCACGCCCTCGAGACAATGTCCATTCACAGCAATGATCTGATCTCCACTTTTCAGCCGGCCGTCCTCCACCGCCGCCCCCTGCAGGGCAAAGGCAGCTCTGTGAGCGTGTGCAGATCAGGCAGCGACATTATCTCTTATTACACTACGAGACGTCATAAGAAGACAATGACATTAACCTTTATTACAACACCAAGAGGAATCATAGGAGGACAACGACATTAACCCTTATTACAACACTGAGAGACGTCATAAGAAGACAACGACATTAACCCTTATTACAACACCGTGAAACGTCATAAGAAGACAATGATATTAACCCTTATTACAACACCGTGAGAAGTCATAAGAAGACAACGATATTAACCCTTATTACAACACCGACAGACATAAGAAGACAATGACATTAACCCTTATTACAACACCGAGAGACGTGATAAGAAGACAACGATATTAACCCTTATTACAACACCGAGAGACGTCATAAGAAGACAACGATATTAACCCTTATTACAACACTGAGAGACGTCATAAGAAGACAACGATATTAACCCTTATTACAACACCGAGAGACGTCATAAGAAGACAACGACATTAACCCTTATTACAACACCGAGAGATGTCATAAGAAGACAAGGACATTAACCCTTATTACAACACCGAGAGACGTCATAAGAAGACAACTATATTAACCCTTATTACAACACTGAGAGATGTCATAAGAAGACGACATTAACCCTTATTAGACGACCAACGACATTAACCCTTATTACAACACCGAGAGACGTCACGAGAAGACAACGACATTAACCCTTATTACAAAACCGAGAGACGTCATGAGAGACGTCATGAGAGACGTCATGAGAGACGTCATGACGGTGTTGTAACAGCCGTTTCTCGGCTGTTACAACACCGAGAAACGTCAAGAGAAGACAACGATATTAACCCTTATTACAACACCGAGAGACGTCATAAGAAGACAAAATAACTGATGTTGTAATAACTAACTAAAAGCAAATAATGTTTGATGGTGTTAGTTAGATGTTAAAAGTGATACATTGGTACCCTAATAAGACTTCCGTTATAAAAGGATTTATGAGGCATTAAAACTAGGTTATAAACGCCTCATAACTTATTAATAAACTATTATAAGAAAGTTATGAATCATGTGTCAACAGGCCGTACAAATTCACCACTTTTATATCTAATGAATTATAGCAGCTTATTAATGATTAATTAATTAAGCGCTCACAACTTACTTAAAAGCTAGTTATAAACCACCTGATCAATTAAATATTTCCTTTGATTAGCTGTTCAAAAAGTTATATCGGTACCGCAATAAGAGAACCATTATAAAGGATGCATGAATGATTTATAATTAGGTTATTAATTAGGTTATAAATGCCTCATAACTCATTTATAAACTATTATAAGATATTTGTCCACCACTTTTATAGCTAATGAATTGTAACAGCTTATTAATGATTTATAAAGCGCTCACAGCTCTCTTGATAACGTACTAAAATGTTATAAACCATTCATAAACGCTTTATAAAGGTATCCCCTTACTGATACATTTATATATATTGAAAGGGTGTATCACAGCGTGAAACGTTTCATGATCTTTTCCATAAGTTATATCATTTTTATATTCTTTGGAGTCTACCCTCCAGCTGTTTTAAAGCGTCGGCTCTCTGCAGTTTAAAGCGGCGCCCTCTTTATTGTGCTCTTCTCTTTCATGGGAAAATGATGTCAGTCTAACTTAACACTCTGCTCCGCTGAGCTGAGATATCTGAGTCTCAGGACGACTCCTGATCTCTATGGAGGATGCTTTCTCACCTTGTTGAAAACAGTTTTGATGTAGATCGGTAGATCTCCGTGAGGGCTTCCGAACCCTCCCACGATGCTGAAGCCCAGGCCAGACGAGCCTCTCTCTAAAGTGATGGTCTTATACATGCGAGCACTGAGGGAACAGAATGAAGACAGCGGGTTTCTGGGCATGATAGTGTTGAAGCAGCTGAGAGTGTTGCACCAGCTACATGCACTAAAATACGCTATGAGAGCGGTGTCTCATCTCCGAGGCAAAGGATGAAGAGTCGGAGAGGTGTGTGATGAATCCCTGACGGGTTATAGATTTATGCTTCTCAGAACAGAAGTACAAAAAAGTACCGACCCTCAATCATGGGGATGACTATCCTGCAGGTCGCGCCTGATTTAAGGCTGATTTACAGAAGAATGTTGAATACAAATAAAGTATAAAGATAAGCAATAATTATTTTCACCAGTAATGAAGAGTATACATTCATTATCTCATTCCAACAATACCTGTATCAGCAGTTATTGTTAGTGGGGGTTTAACGCCACTAACTTCATACAGAAGTATGTGAATGTTTATTTCAGGCTATGAAATGGTTTTGATCATCATAATGTCACTTCCTGATTCGCAAACATGTCACACATCCTGTTGAGAGAGCATGTGACCTATAAAGGCCCTCTCACGATCTCATGGAAGTCTCTCTCTCTGTGCCAAACATTCAAGGAAATGTCTGAAGTCATCAACTGATCAAAGTCAATAAGCGTTAAGAAATTCTTAATAACTCAACCAGCGGGTAAAAGTGGTGTGTAATGTATTTCTGCTCTAATGTTGGGATTATTGTCATTTGATTTTGGTATAGTTTGTCTATTGTCTTATTTTCTAGTTCTTCAGTGTTGGATGATGTTTATGGCGTTATAAGGTGTTATCTGATGTCAGAATATCATTAATCATCAGTAACTAAAAACTCGCACATAATACCTGTTAATAGGTGGGAGGTATTACGCACCAAGTGATCATTTTGACCTGACGCGGAACATTGTGCAAGACTAAGACTGAGATAGACTATGATGTGTCACAACACACGGTGCAGGACTGAGTTATGAGCTTTGGTGGTAAAACGAGTTTCTTCACAGTTTTTGACACGCGGCTTTGAAGAATGAGGTCAAGGATACAAGCGGCTGAAATGAACTTCCTTCATAGGGTGGCTGGGCTCAGCCTTGGAGGTAAGGTGAGGAGCTCAGACATCCGGAGGCAGCTTGGAGTGGAGTCGGTTGAGGTCAGGTTTTGATTAGGTCCGGTTTTGATTAGGAAGCCTCCCTCTAGAGGTTTTTCAGGCTGGGAGGAGACCCCGAGGTAGACCCAGAACTTATATTCACATATAACAAAAGAGAAAATATCTAAGGTCTTTTGTTATATGTGAATATAAACTGAGTGGGATTATATCGCCCATCTGGAACTGGGATCTGAGCTGGAGAGTGTTGCTGTGGAGAGGGAAGTCTGGAATGCCCTTCTTAGCCTGCTACCACCCGACTCCAGATAAGCGGAAGAACATGGATGGACGGTTTTAAAGTTATGGCTACTTGGTTTATACCTCTGTCCCCAGATTCGGAAGTTTTATGTCGCCAAAAACTGATGTTGACAAGCCGCCATAAAAAAGCACAAAACCTTATTTTCACATTTCCACGAATGAAACAAATAGCTTTGGTATTTAAGTCTCAGAAAGAAATTTGAAAAGTCTCCACTGAGTAAAACCTGGGAAAAAAAAAAGAAGAGGCTGAGAGCACATTTGTCACAAAGCTTCTCGCAGATCCGCCTTTGTCCCCATTCAGAGAATAAACCAGAGTCGGAGCCGGCCCACGATTGTTCAACCGACGCAACAACATATTAGAAAAACTGATTCTCACTGGAGGCTGTTGTGAAAGCGGGGCATGCTGCTGGGCTGGCATGAAGACGGGGCGTGGAAATCATTATGCTCTTTTGTGTAACATCCATCAGAACCGGCTGCCACCTAGATGAACACACACACACACACACACACAAACACACACACACACACACACACACACACACAAACACACACACACACACACACACACACACACACACACACACACACACACACACACACACACACACACACACACACACACACACACACACACACACACACACACAATGAAGGAGCCACAGAAACTTTCTGCTGTGCACCTTTTGTTTGTTTCTCAAGACTTCGAGTTCATTAAGGCAGCAATAACTTAGAGGAAGCAGATAATGGTGGATCCCTGACAACAATCCATTCAAACTATGAAGTTATTGAACCTTTGCACCTCACAGACTTTCTACACCCACTTCTGTGTGTCTCGTTGTGACATTACCTGCAGACTGATGGTTCCGGTAATGTTCTTCAGTAGGACTCCAGCTTGTTCATGAGTCATTCCCTCCACAGACGCGTCGTTGATGCTGAGGATCCTGTCTCCTGTCTGATTGCCACAAACACAGACACAGTTAGATAAATGCGACGTTACCTTCTAATCAAGTCCCTTCCTTTACCAACACGGCTTCATAATTTACCCCAACTGTCGCTGCTGCATTTGCCGAGCCTTTGTTAGGGTTTTTGTTTTTATTAGTCTTTCTGGATTTTGGATTTTTTGGGATTTTTTCCACTGCAACCCACTTTGTGTAACTTATGCCACTCCATTTTTTTAAAACCATGACCAAAACGCAAAACGATATGCGTCAGAAGAAATACTGAAATGGCAGCAACCTCTGCCTGTACATCCGCTGTGGATCTATAGGTATAGTGTCCACTTTATACCAATACCATACCTGAACTTACCTGACCCCATTTCCACACCTGATGCAGGAATGCCCACCTGTTCTGGCTGGATGTTGGGAGACAGTCCCTTTGACCATACCAGCTTTCATTTTGAGTGATATTCATTCACTGACAGTCCTGAGTGTCTGCTGACGGGTCATGTCATTTAGACAAATAACCGCCTCCCCTTTATTTTAACCTGTCATGATTCCCATCGTACCACCAGTGGTTCACCTAACGTGGCCTGATTTGTTTCACCCCTGCCAGAGAGGGAGGACTTCTGATGTGATGATTAGAACACTTCTGCGCCCACAATGAGATGAATAGAGACTCAGACAGGCTCAGTCTCCCCACCTGTAATTGCTGTGTTTTGGCAGCCAGTCCATTGGTATCCATGGAAGCAATAAAAAGAGCTTTGTTGTCATGGGGACTGCCCACTCCTCCTGCTACACTGATGCCCAGGGAGTCATGTGGACCCTGTGGCGACACCACAGACACACACAAACACACACACACACACACACACACACACATTATATACTGGTATCAGTATATTTCTCTACTTATGAGAAAACCTATTTATTCTAAATTCAATATTTTAGGCCTTACCTTTCGTATTATTACTTTTCTGTTGCCCGGGTCGTCCTGAGACGCTGTTGGAGTGGAAGGAGACACATGTTGTACATGAAGGTTGGACATGTGAAGTGTCGGTAATACAGAGGATGAGTTTTTGTTTTAAGAGCTCGAGGACCGCTCACAGTTATTTCCTCTTTTGTTTTCTGTCTCCCTCGGGTGGCAGGTGGAAGCATCACATCCGCTTGGGGGTGTCATGGTCGAACAGTCGGAATCTTCGCTCTGGATAAAACACAACTTAAAGTATTCCTAAGTTCACAAAGTACTTTTGTTAAGAAAAAAAGGTGCAGGACGTTAAATTGTCTGTATTTTCAAAGTAAAGGACAGGATGTGAGAAATCTGCTCTCTGAATGGAACACCTGATGACAAGTTTTATATTCTAACAGGTTTGAGGAGTAGGTACGAACCTGGCTCCCCTGCGTGTACTGCAGCCCGGCTTTAAAGCGAGCCACCTCTAAGTGGACCGGTCCTCCGCGGCTCTGAGAGGAAAGTCCGACATGAGACAGTGAATCCATGGAAACTGTGACCCCCACCTCTAATCCCCCTGTAGAGGAAACCCGTGTGAGGTGTGAAGGTGTCACACCTGCAGACGTTTCTGTGCGTGTTCCTGGGACGACGCCCGGACATCTTCTCCGTTTATTGACAGAATCTGGTCACCTAGCAACAACCTGCCATCTGAATCTGCTACGCCTCCTCTGAAGATATCCGACACAAAGACGCCCGTGTCATTACTGCGGAGAGAGGAGGGAGGTCAAAACCGGCGCCTGTTCCACACTTGAAGGAATTATGTGACCTGTAAACCTGCTGCTCCTCATAACGTCACGCTCGATTGTGTTGACGCATGAAGCTGGGATAAAACCTGCACCCAGACAATTCTAATGATGGGTGCCATGTCTGCGCTGCAGTGTAAGTGTATGGTTACACTGTCTATACCCAGAGGAACAACCTTTTCGCTCGAGTCTCCTTTTTAAACTTGCTCCTAAAACCCCCTGAGGAGAAATAGAGTCAACCTGAGACCTCAGCGCTGTAATGTCTCATTTATGACTCCTAAAAAGTCATATGGAGCACTGAAGAGTTCTGAGTAAGATCTCAATTCAGTAACTACTGTAGTTGAGAACATTTGTACCTGAAATGTTTCTCCTAAAACCCCCTTAGGGGAAATAGGGAGACACAGGTGAAAATGAAGGGTCCCGGAAAGATTGAGAACCACGACTGAAATTTTTAAGCTTAAAGAGAAACATTTTATTCGGCAATTTCGTAAAACAAGCAGCTTTCAAACACAATAGTTCAATTTCTGAATATCCGGTGAACAGACAAAAACAGTGCAAATATCAGTTTGCTTAAAAGAAGAAGAAAAAACAATTGCGACTGTGGGAGGAAGTGTGTTCTGGCTTCTCTAACCTTTATGCTGATGAGTATTATCACGGAGCCTCACAGCAAAAGAATCAGGATCTACTTTTAGATCATTGTTTAGATTATTTGTGACCGTTGCCCTCCTCTTTTGTTGCGGTCAACTGGGTTATTGTCTTGGAGTTGGTAAATCCAGTAAACTTTATGGTCTGGTTCTTTTCCCCCTTCACTTCTTTTTCCGCCTCGACACTCATTTCGTATTTGTGAAGGTGACAATTAGCCCACTTATGTATTTTTACCATTTCCATTCTCTTCCACCTATCCGGGGCCGGGTCGCAGTGGCAGCATGCTAAGAAGGGATTTCCAGACATCCTTCTCCCCAGCAATGATCTCCAGCTCTTCCTGGTGGATCCTGAGGCAATCCCAGGCCAGATGAGAGATATCCGTCGACTGCTACCCGTACTGCTTTGCACACGACCCTAACGTCCATCCCTGCAGGTGTTTTGCCCACAGGGTGGCGGTTCCACACGGCTTGTTTGAGCTGAGCCAGTCAGAGCTTCATGGAAAAAGGCCCGGTACCATACATTTGTCAACGAGGTCCCAGGTCTGGTTCCATGAGTGAGTTATCGAAAACCCATTGGTTTCTATTCATTGGGGTCTTTGAATCGCTCTTAGTCCGACCCCTCCCCTGAGACCACTTTGCCTTGTGAGACCCTGGCCACTTACGTAGTCGCTGTCCATTCTTGTGCTAGCATGAAAAAGGCGCATCGCGGGTCAATCACCTTTAAGTGCATTTCGTAAACACTTTTGTTGTGCGGTGGCTTTTGCAGAACGTTTTTCTAAATGTGTTCTGCAAAAAACATGTTTTGCAAAAAAATATGTATGTTGCCCCCGTCGGCCCCCGCATGAGACACTGAACTTGACACATTTTTAACCTGAATGTGACTCTTTTTTTTCCCCGGCGGGGTTGTTACGGCTGTATTCGTTGTCGGTCCGTCTTCCCCCTCCTTCCTTTCTAGCGCTGCTCAGGTGCTCCGCGGCATCATTTGTCATGAGGCTCACCTGGCCTGAAGAAGAACTCAAGACCACCTGTTCCAGCACTAGAAGGGGAAGGCTTCTGGAAAAGGGACTGTTGGTTGCAATTCCTCTTTTTATCTGCTGTTTATTCTCATTTTGGTAACCTTTGTCTGATTGTTTTTGTTTCGTTATTAAATCCCATGGATTTTTTTTTTTTCCGGAGCTGTTGTTCTGTGTTTAATCTGGGTCAGTGCCAGTGGGTCAATTTTTCCTCGTAGATAGATTGAAAGATAGATCGATACTTACGTCATTAATTAAATAAAGTAAGTATTTATCTAATCAATTGAAAAAATTGCATATTAAAGCCGCCAGAGAACATGAGAAAAGTGAGAGTGGCATCAGGAATAAGGAAAGATATAATAATAGAGCATGAATAAAAATACGCACATACTTACCAGAGAGTAAAAAACAGAAATACAAACACGTACAAATGCAAATTTAGATATGAGTGCAAGAAAGATGCGAGGATTAAGTCAAATCTCCATATATATTAAAGTTCTAATGATGTGCAGACGTGCAGTTCCACAGACATGGTGTGTATCAGGTGTGCGGAGGGTGAAGGGAGTGTATATAAATCCACTCTTTCAGACACACCATCGTTTCACAGTGAGCTGTTAAACAGTCTGATCTGCAGTAGCGCTCGGTCTAAAAACTTTGGGTGTAGCAGTCGTCTGCTGAAGGAGCTGCTCAGAGCAGAGCCCCCACAGTCTCATTAAAGAGGTGAGGGGTTGTTGTCCAGGATGGTATCAGGCCTCGTCAACATCCTCCTCTCACCCACCCACCATCTTGCCACTTGTGGGCATAACAAAGGGCGTAATTAATGTAAATGTAGGGCATTTCCTGATCTTTATCACATCTTCACAGGGTACAAGGGCTGGAATGGTGACGACAAACGGCATATTTATCTGAAAGAAGGGCTTCAACGCCGCCCGCCCATTGGATGCAGGGAAATTTTAACCTACTATAACTTCTGACGTTTGTTTTCACTTAACGGAAATTCATCTTCACCCTCACTGAATATTTTCCCTGACAAAGTATTTCCTTAGAAGACCCGTGTCTATGTGATGGTACAAAATCATTTCTACTTTGCTACCAGTTGTTAATCACCGTACCTCTTTCCCACAATGTTGAACCCAAGTCCCCCTCCTGGACGAGGCCTCAGCTCTACGCTGAAGACATCCCACAGGTCCTCCTCCCTGTAGGTGTCCTGGTGCCTGAAGACGCACAGGCGAACACGCTGCGTTGTGAGGCGCAGCACGCCAATGGCTTCATCGTGAGTGGCCCGTCTCAGGTCGATATCATTCACCTAGGAGAAGGAGCACAGGCCATAGTGAGGCAGTGACAAATAACTGCATATCTAACTAATTGTTTCGTCGAGATTCAGCAGATTTCTACGAGCATGGCGTCGCTTTGACGCAATAATTCTGCTACTCTGCATGATTCATGTCTGTTTTTATGCTTTATTTATAAGATTTGAAATTATTATTATGATTTATTTTCCTTTTTTCATAATTTACCTTGTTCTCCTGTGTGGTGTCTTTGTTTAGCTTTTCCCTATTTTGCATTTTGCATAGTTTTGACCTTTAGTCTAAAAAAACACAAAAAACAAACAGAAAGTATGGCCCTGTTTTTTTTTTTTTTTAATTTTGTGAGATATAAGGTATTATAATTACATTGTTATACTATTTCTTTCATAAACTCTAATTAAAAAAAAAAATGCAATCATTCTATGTACCTGTTCAATATCTTTCAATAAAAATATTTAAAAAAAAGAATAAAGGAAAAAGATCTTAGGGTCGGATTGTGATTTATCCATAATAAATTACAATATATAATCATCAATCAATTCGGATAAAACAATAAGAAATGTCTACATCAATCAAATTTGTCCTATTTATTATGGTATGTGTCTCTGCGCCCATAATACCTCTAATATTTGGTCTCCAGCCTGTAACCTCCCGTCTCTCTGTGCAGCTCCTCCGTCGTTTACTTCATGGATTATTACTGCCCCCTAGTGGAAAGAAAGGAAAAAAACACTTAGAATACTTGTATTAAATATGAGCCTACTCAGTAATCATTCCAGACACCATGCAAATAAAATAACAACATAAAAAAAGTATTCCCACGATAGAGCGTCACCACTATCAGCTGCAATGTGAAGATAATTACAGCAACCCACGTCGCCTAATTAGGTTAGGATAGGACGGAGGTTAGGAAATGATAAATAAATAACAGTAATAAATGTTCATTCTCCTAAAAGTGTTCTGAAATGATGGTGTCAAATATCAACCGGCGGCTCTCACCAGCAGAGTGTCACATCCTCCCACGATGCTGAGGCCCAGGCCTACATTTCCCTTGAAAATCTCTATGGTTGATTCGCTGCCAGCCACGACGCTGGAACTCAGGGGGTCAGAAGCTGTGGGAGCCGATCCTTGCCAGTCAGGCTGTCCCGTGGGGCAGATCTGTGAGGTATTAAGGGATGAAGGAGAGGGGGAGGAGGGTGGGGGGGTTAAGGAGGAAGCAGGCGATTGAGAGCAGGGTAATGAAAGAGATGACGGGAGAGGTGGAGTAGAGGTGGAGAGGCTCGTGGAGCGACTGATGGAGAGCTTGACAGCGACCCGCTGTTTGAGAATCAAACTGGACACCTGAATGCGGAGAGGACCGGTGTGAGGAGCGCCGTTAAATCAGCTTGACCTTGAAGTGCGTGTTGTGCCTCCATGTTTGTGTGTGTCAGACGTTTACCTGGTTCACTGACAGTCCGGCAACAGGTTCATCACCCACCGCTATAATTCTGTCTCCAACCGTTATCCTCCCATCCTGCCCACACACACACACACACACACACACACACACACACACACACACACACACACACACACACACACACACACACACACACACACACACACATCACACAAACACATATCAGAACATGGCGTTCCAGACCCCCTCCACCCACATGTATAAAAATGTGTATAAAAAGCATAAATACATTTGTCATAAGAATCTAAGCTGATCATAACCTCAAACTCAATACCGGCCGTATCGCTGAAATGTTCAATCAAATTAAAAAAAAAGGCCTCATTTCATGGCGACCCAATGATAAAATATCATTGATAAATAATTCATTGGAAAACCTGTTTAAATGTCAGACCTTGTGAAAAGTTTTTCTCTAATTAAAAAACAGGGTATTTTCTAAATATCAAGAGAGCTTAAGTTTGAGTGACGCCCTCGTCTGCCGCTGACACCTCAGACTCTTTTAACACATCCTTCGTACGTGGAGGAGACGTTTCAGGCTTAAGTGTCGAAGGTTTTTCAGGATGTTATCTAAAATGAATCCCTCTTCATCCGAGAAGAAGTTTATTTTTTTAAACCACCAGTCAGGGCGGAACTTTCTACGTCACCTCCGTCATAGTTTGAACTTTCACAATATGAATCCTTGGAACCATGGAAGTATCAATCAGATATAATATAGATAAGATATATAAAAAAAGTATATCTTATCTTAACCTTAAAAAAAAAAGTAAGATAAAGGAAAAAAAATTATGTGTTGAGACGCAAATGAGATCACCGGCGAAATCTAATGGATCGATCCTTGGACCAAACCATTTGTCTCCGAAAATGTCATTAAAGTCTTTAAAGCATTTTTGAGGAAAAATGCTGAAAGACAAAGCCTGAGTACAAATGTATTGAACGTTTTTGTGTAATTTACCAGAAACAACCCGATCACAGAAGAACGGAGTGAGAGAGAGAGAGGAGAAGAGAGGGAGAGAGGAGAGAGAGGGAGAGAGAGAGAGAAAAAGAGACGGAGAGAGGGAGAGAGAGAGAGAGAGAGGAAAAGAGAGGGAGAGAGAGAGAGAGAGGAAAAGAGAGGGAGAGAGAGAGGAAGAGAGAGAGAAGAGAGGGAGAGAGAGAGAGGGCAAAAGAGAGGGAGAGAGGGAGAGAGAGAGAGGGGGGGAAAAGAGAGGGAGAGAGGGAGAGAGAGAGAGAGAGGGGGGGAAAGAGAGGGAGAGAGGGAGATAGAGAGGGAGAGAGAGAGAGAGAGGAGAAGAGAGGGAGAGAGAGAGAGAGAGGGAGAGTGAGAGTGAGAGAGAGAGAGTTGCTGATCACTAGATACGCCCACATTCTCCGCCAGGGGGGATAAAAACATGGAAGATGAGCAGAATGCATTAAAGTGAGATGAAAAATCGAACACACCCTCTGGACAAACATCTGAATAACTGTTGCCTGGGGCGCAACATAAAAGTCTCTTTGTGCTCGATGACATCACTTTAAAACGCGGCGACCATCAACTCAAAGGTAATGAGGTATAAATATATCCAGAAGTACCAAGAGACAAAAGTCCCCACATCACAGCTAATATATGTATATATATATATGTATATATATATATATGTATATATATATATACATATATATATATATACATATATAAAAATAAAAATTCTATATTCTTCAAGTTTTCTCTGTCTTTTTGGGAGAACTTGAATGATATAAATGACTTTATATCAACCAGTATATATTTCAGGAGGTTGTGGAAAAGAAATAAAACTCTTGCATTTACAAAGATAATACATATTAGTAATATATTCTAAAAAATCACCGGTCATTCTGGAGATGAAATAAAAACTGTATAAAAACTGAACCCTAGTCATTAAATATGGAATAATTCCATTTTTTAAACATCGGATGTAACTCGTCTGAAAATCTGTCTGCAAAATTAGGGGAACCGAGGAACCGCTAAGAGTTCAAATAACTCATCCAAAATAAGTTTATTCAAAAAACAAGTAAGAAAACAAAAAGAATTCTTTGAGGCTCAATACAACAGTTGTCCTGTGAAAATAAACCCAAATGATGCCTCTGGTGGCCGACAGACGAGCTCAAATATTCTTCTGACAACTCCGGGCTGAACTCATTTATTCCGGCCCGTTCGCTGGTGTCAACTCTTTGAGATGGTCGAACTGTGACCAGAGCGGTTCCGTGGAGACGAGAGGATGGAGGAGGAGGATGATCAGATCATGACGCACAATGAATTATAACCTTTTGAGCTTGTTGCCAGTGGTTACAAACAAACTGGACCTCTCCTTCTGGCCAGTCGTGTAAGATAATAGATTTTTCTGAATTCATTAACATTTGGGTTTGTCAATATTTCTATATTTTACCTGCTTAACTTCCAGAAGAGGAATATGTGGGAAACCTGCAACTGGAATAAATGTAAGTAAGTGACTACTTCCCTTAAATATTGTCATTTCATGGATTGTGAAGTTCTTCTATTTGACCGATATTGAGGCATCAAACAGAAACCAATCACTTCAAACGATATATTGACTGATAAAGTTACTTTGAAGATAATGAATACAAACTACACGACCAGCTTATAATGTATGATGTAATGCTATAGATTAGACTACCAAACAAAAAAGGGAATTAAAATGTCTCCAAAAGCAGCGAGGCAGGGGAAAACGCCGAAGCATCGGTGATGAAAAAAATAATACTGTATCATTTAATAACCTGACAGGAGCCGCTTTAGTGAGCAGAAGTACATTTAAATACTTTTTATACATAAATATATATATATATATAGGAAGAAAAATGATGAAGATGATGTCAAACCTTAAAGGCAGTGCCATTCTGAATGAGGGACCTGACCTCCACTCCTTCCTTGGACTCCTCCTCTGCCAGGCGGAGGCCAAGGCCAGCGTGGTCCTAGAAAGATTGGAAAATAAAATGCAGGATTAGTGATGATAATAGGCGGATAAAGAGTGTGTGATCCCTATCTGCCATTCTTTTTCTCTCGGCTGGCGTTTCTGTTGGATGTTTGCAGCTGGAGGTAAGAGATTTACTGAAGGTGTGGAACCTGAGGAAGGATGATGTTCTGTGTGTCGCTGGATGATCCTCCGGGCTCAGCGGAGAGAACGACGGCGTCCTCACACTCGGCTCTGGATTCTTGGGTAATTTCAGCCAAAGCTGAATCATTCCTAATGAACAGAAACCGATCCTTGAGTGTATCGTCAGAACCAGAATCCTCGTATATGTAGTAAAAGTTGAGGGAAGGGTGGAGGGGGGGCAGAGAATCACTCGGCAGACCTGATGAGAACGATCTTGACTTTAGACGGAGCGTTATTGATGATGGTGGAGGCGTTCTGGTGACTCCTGCCGTACAAGATCTGACCATTGATCTAGAAGAGAAATCACGTCACGCGGTATCTCATCACCGATCCCTTTTCCCTTCATGCCATCCATCTGCACATTAATCTGTCTTCTCCTGTCGTCTCCCCCAAACTCCCCCTCCCCTCTCGGTCGCTGCTCTGCCCCGATTCTCCTCATCATCATCTCAGTTACACGGCAGCCAGTCTCCGGCGCGGCCCAGGCCATCCTTCATATGGTGATTTGTCTGATAAATCTACGGTGCAGGTACTCAAGCCTTCTGGTCTCACGCCGAGTCGCTGCTCTGCCGCCGCTGCTGCTCTCAATTTCAATTCAATTTTTGTAAATTTGCATCCCTAGGACGCCGACCTTTTCCGACCCCTAAAATCTCCCATCTATTAATCTCAACCCCAAAACTTTTTCAATTTCCACCCACCGTCCCTCTCACCTCAAGAAGCTCGTCCCCCACCGTTATCCGTCCGTCTGCACCAGCAGGTCCTCGAGGGTCCACCTCCGCCACGTAGACGCTCATGCGCGCCCTGGAACCGTCCTTGTTCCCCATGAGACTGACCCCGAGGCCGTGAGCCGCGGGGTCCTTCTCCAGCTCAATCATGTAGAGTTTCCCCGACAGGCTGCCGTAACGCTGGAGCATCTTTTCTGGGAGAGAAGGAGTTAACAAACAAGAGGCTGTTAGGGGGAGGATTTGATGCGGAAGGCAAACAGAGGAAGTGCGGACTGAAATGATTGACAATTCCTGTTGAGAGACGCCGTTACATCCCAGAGGAGCTCGTCTGGAAAAGGTGATGTCATAGACGTAGAGGGAAAAGTGACGGATGCCTATGTTTCTGCGTAACACGCCTACGCACACAGTGACTGTGTGTGGCGTGTTTGTGCATCCAGGATGTATGTTTGTGTGGAACGTGCGTCTGCATGTAAAGAAAAAAGCAATGCAACTTCTTTCGGCTCTCTCTCTTTTTTTTCGGGGGTCGCCACAGCGGATCACCTCTTACATATTTATTTGACGTAACTTTTTACGTCGGATGCCCTTCCTAACAAAAAATATAATAAAAAATGATAACAATGTTTTGCTCAACTGTCTGGTTGAGCCTATTTTCAATCACTATTACTTATTATTAAAATGTCTTTCCCTGGTGGCTGAAGCTGTTTGTAGTATGACCCAGTGGCAGCATGTGTACGCTGAAGAGTAAGGGGCCAAAGATGAAGCCCTGGGGGACACCACATGCCAAAGGTGACATAGAGGAAGAGGCTTTGACTATGGCTATCGAGAAAGTTTGATAAGAACTCCAACTCGATCCTTCTGAAAAAAAACGTTTGTCCAGTTCATTGTTCATTGTTGAGGCAAACACCCTCAGATATTTGTATCTGGTCCACAGGTCCGCTGGTCCGCTGGTCCTCTGGTCCACTGGTCTACTGGTCCGCTGGTCTACTGGTCCACTGGTCCGCTGGTCTACTGGTCCACTGGTCCACTGGTGTAATGGTCCGCTTGTCCACTGGTCCGCTGGTCTACTGGTCCACTGGTCCACTGGTCCGCTGGTCTACTGGTCCACTGGTGTAATGGTCCGCTGGTCTACTGGTCCACTTTTCCGCTGGTCCACTGGTCCGCTGGTCCACTGGTCTTACTGGTCCGCTGGTCTAATGGTCCGCTGGTCTAATGGTCCGCTGGTCTAATGGTCCGCTGGTCTACTGGTCCGCTGGTCTAATGGTCCGCTGGTCTACTGGTCCACTGGTCCGCTGGTCTACTGGTCCTCTGGTCCGCTGGTCCACTGGTCTAATGGTCCACTGGTCTAATGGTCCACTGGTCTAATGGTCCACTGGTCCACTGGTCCAATTGGTCTACTGGTCCACTCGCCACTGGTCTACTGGTCCACTGGTCCACTGGTCCACTGGTCTACTGCTCCACTGGTCCACTGGTCCACTGGTCTACTGGTCCACTGGTCCACCAGTCCACCGGTCCACTGGTCCACTGGTCTACTGGTCCACTGGTCGACTGGTCCACTGATCCACTGGTCCACTGGTCCACTGGTCCACTGGTCTACTTGTCTACTGGTCCACTGGTCTACTGGTCCACCGGTCCACTGGTCCACCGTTCCACTGGTCCACCGGTCCACCGGTCCACTGGTCTTGGTCTACTTGTCTACTGGTCCACTGGTCCACTGGTCTACTTGTCTACTGGTCCACTGGTCTACTGGTCCACCGGTCCACTGGTCCACCGTTCCACTGGTCCACCGTTCCACTGGTCCACTGGTCTTGGTCACTCATTATCTTCACGTTCAAGTTATCCCTTTTCTAATGTGTTTGCCTTGTTGCCATTTTGCCAGCTGATGCCACTTCAGCCAACCGCCTCAAGCCTCTGAGTAACTGAGCAGCTCATTAATCCGCATAGCCAGCCTGCCGCCGCCGCAGCCGCCGCCGCCGCCGCCGCCGCTCAAAAACCTCGGTCAGGTTAAAACAAACCTTTGACTCAAACGTCTGCTGAGTCTGTGTCTGTATTTGGGTCCTGCTCAAAACCAAAACCAAACAAACTTGAGTGGAAGACCTGGTTTGAGAATGTTGTATAACTTAGATATTTTCCGCACTTTTATTATTCTTCAAGGATTCACCTAATGGGAGTAACAGCGAATGTAAACAGAAAGTTTGTTTGCAGGAAAACTCCACTGGGCACGATTAATACTACGGGTACGCCGAGTAAACTAAAGAAAGAATACCAGTTCAAAAGGAGTTCTTTTGGAACAAGAAGATCCTGAAAGTCTCAATTCTCTCCCAGGACAAATGGAACAGCATATTTTTTCTTAAACCTCTCTCTCTCCTTAAAATCTGTACACGGCTGAAGGGGA
This sequence comes from Lophius piscatorius, assembly GCA_009660295.1. NCBI lineage: Eukaryota > Metazoa > Chordata > Actinopteri > Lophiiformes > Lophiidae > Lophius > Lophius piscatorius. The sequence goes on from VRLP01000256.1 coordinate 260,292, forward strand.
TTCAGATAAGAATGGTCATAATCTAAAGATAAGGCTCTAGACTTTTCAATGATGTTCCAAACTGATGTTCCATTAAATGCATCTAAATGATTAAATAAAATGAAAAAAAATGAAATAAAATGAAATAAAATGAAATAAAATGAAATAAAATGAAATAAAACCAAATAAAATGAAATGAAATGTATAGGAATGGAATGGAATGGAATGGAATTGAATTGAATTGAATTCAATTGAATTAAATCAAATCAAACTAAATCAAACTAAATCAAATTAAATCAAATTAAATCAAATTAAATCAAACTAAATAAAATAAAATAAAATAAAATAAAATTAGCTAAAATTAAATAAAATTAAATAAAATTAAATAAAATTAAATAAAATTACATTAAATTAAACTAAATTAAATTAAATTAAATCAATTAAAGTAAATAAAGCATTTCAGTACATTATTCAGCTTTGGGTTGTCAGTGAATACGTTGAGAATAGAGTCACACAGGCATCATGGGACCCTGTCATCTGAGTGGGACATCTCAAAGATGAAGACTTACTCCTGCCAGTGCTATCCTCATCGTCAACTGAACCTGCCATTGGTGCTGCGCCAGTTCTCCTGCTTCTCCCATCCGTTCTATCCGAAGTCGGCGAGGGTACCTTAGGGGGATGTTTTTGCATTATTGAACAGGCAGAGTTTGAGATGCCTCAGGGGTCCTTCGGGCATGAGATGGACTACCCCCGGGGCCTTCTCAGTGTGCTTGATGTAACAGCGGGAAAAACTGACGAACAGGATGATTTAATGAGCGCAGCTTTAATGCCAGCTAAAAATAACATGAAAGATGATCAGGCACATGCATTTTTTTCGTAAACCAACTTGCACGGGAAAAATAACTTCAAAAGAAAGTACCGTCTATTTAGAGAGTTATGCATCTCCAACCAAAGAGAAAAACAAAAGGTTTTTTAAACAACAAGGTAGCTGCAAGGGGACTTTGAACTATGAGGCTTATATCAATAAATAAGGACGTAAATTAAGTTTTTGGAAGTTGGTTTAGTGCAAATGCTAATACAAGGCTGTTTTTAAGATGTTGCCCACCCATGATAACACACACACACACACACGCAAAACAATGAACCAACCTTAAAGGGGGTGGGAGTGAAGGGGTTCGTAGGGGAGAGACTAAGGAACAGACCCCTAAGAGTCTCTGCTTCCTTCAAACATGAGGGGGAAAGACATGTCACCGTCAAAACTGCAATCAAGCCCTAATTATCGAACGCTATGTAGATGTTAGCAACTCATCTCCGTCTACATGTGTAGAAAATTACATCCACAACAGTATCTACACACTTCTGCCATACACAACCCATCATCAACAACAGAGAAAAAAATAGAAAATGAATTTCGTATCTTTCGTCCCGATTAAATTCTTATCTGCGGTCACGAACTCTGAGGGATGAAGAAGCAGCTGGTGCTACTTGACTTCATAGGGTCACCTTCAATATGCCCTTCAGTAGGGGGCGCTGTTTGCAGAAGTAGCACATGCAGCTCCAACTTTGAAATCTAAATCAAAATGTTCTATATATCTATATGTGAAATCTAAATATTGGATCTTAATGTTTAGAAGATATGAACATTTACGCTGATGTCAGCAGAAGTGCCAAAATAAAAGCCAGATAGAAGGAAACCCACTTCTAACCGCGGTAAACGCTGCCCCTCTTGCATCATAGTGGTTTTTAAAAAAATCCATATAGGTCCATCCAACAGTTTAACAACGAACTAAGGATGGTGGAAACGCATCGGTTAAGTTACGTGCTTTTAGGTTCTTCGGGTAGAAGAGACCTTCGCTCGCTTAGGCTTCTCAAACATGGCCGACAAAAACTTTGCATTTAGATTCAGATTTAATGTTTAGATATATCCCTAAGTTTTACATTTAATATTTAGATATAACGTTTGGATTTAATATTAAATACAAAATTTAGATTTAGATTCAGATTTAATATTTCGATACAACACTTACAACATTTTGAGTCATTGTGGTAAAATGTTGCTGTTAATATGAAATGTAAATAAAATGAAAACGGCAGCACGAAGCTGAAAAGCGCGTTACCTTGCTGCAGAGTGAGTTGGACTGCGGTGTTGGAGTTAGTCTCTCATGGTTGGTGAGCATCGGGGACTGGGGGTGAAACATAAGACTCTGAGTAAGCAGATGAATATCTGTGCGACAGCAAAACGTATACGCGCAGAAGGATGCAAGCAATGTTTTATGTAATATGATGCTAGATTCTGGGTCAGATATACCTTTGTTCAATATGTTTTGTGTCCAGAGGACATATTGTTGAAATGCCAGAAACTCCCACACACAACACTGGTGGTGATTCTGATGAAATTCTTCAGCAGAGTTTACGTATAGCGCACCTTCCCTTTGCACTCGATTATTGAAATTCAGTGTGAAAGAACACAGAGCCTCAAGAGATCGGAATACATTTTACAGCGCTTTCCGGGCCAGTTGTTATTTTTCAGCTTTGTCTGAGAAACAGTACCTGAGACCTCTGTTGTCCGGACTGGACCAGGAAGACCACAGAGTGTCCAGCATTACGGACGGCCTCCACTGCCTGTTCATGACTGGCGTCTCGCAGGTCGACTCCACAAACCTTGGCAAAGTTAACACATCTAGTGAGTGGGTGCGGTCAGTAGATTCATAATCACCCACCCATCAGTGATGCCACTGTAACAAATATGGTGGAACATTTCAGCCTTGAAAGTCAAAGTTGTAAGTATTAAGCTAACTTAAGACAAAAAAAGTTCAGAAAAACTCAAATCACTAACTTCTTATTCTGAAATAATTGGTTTAAAGACAGTTTGAAGGAGTTCAGCTTTTCCAAATAATTTTACCGCGTGAACCTGGACCGTGTGTGCGTGTGTGTGTGTGTGCGTGTGTGTGTGCGTGTGTGTGTGGGTGTGTGTGGGTGGATGAGGGTGACCTCTTGTGTGAGTGGGATGAAACACAACATTAATTAACATTAGAACCCAGACTCCCCTGTGGGTACGGATACGCACAAGTCTATGTATATCTCAGTGTCTCATCCTCCATGACTCTTTCTTCCCTCCAGCCCTCTGCACACACTCACACACACTTACACACCTACGCACACACATACACACACACCTCTAGTATCCTGTCTCCAGTCTGGAGGGTGCCATTCTGTGCTGCCGGGCTGTCTGGGCTGATGTGCTTGATGAAGACTCCTCTCATCATTTCTCCACTGCTCAGTCTCCGACCCATTCCTCTGCCTCCCATAATGCTGATGCCCAGGGACTGGCCTGGCGCTCTCGTCAGCTGCACTCTGGAACACGGGCCAAGATACAAGGAACGTTCATATATATGATAGAGCTGAAAACCTCTCTCACACTTAATCATGAGAGGATTGAGAATAAGCTTTAAGAAACTGGACAGTTGGATAACTGTAAGAATTTTTCTTAAAGCTGAAAACATACCGCCTCCAGAAAGAAACAATGATTAGATAAACAACCACTTCTATCAATAAATGTTGCACACTTGTAACATATGTAATAACAATGTTATAACAATGTTGTTACAGGTGTACAATAACAGTGTAATAACAATGTTGTTACAGGTGTCCAATAACAACGTTATAACAATGTTGTTACAGGTGTCCCATAACAGTATAATAACAATGTTATAACAATGTTGTTACAGGTTTCCAATAAGAGTGTAATAACAATGTTATAACAATGTTTTTACAGGCGTCCAATAAACGTGTAATAACGACATTGCAACAATGTTGTTACAGGTGTCCAATAACAGTATAATAACAATGTTATAACAATGTTTTTACAGGTGTCCAATAACGGTTTAATAACAATGTTATAACAATGTTTTTGCAGGTGTCCAATAACAATGTAATAACAATGTAATAACAATGTTGTTACGGGTGTCCAATATGAGTGTAATAACAATGTTATAACAATGTTTTTACAGGCGTCCAATAAACGTGTAATAACGACATTGCAACAATGTTGTTACAGGTGTCCAATAACAATGTAATAACAATGTTAAAACAATGTTTTCACAGGCGTCCAATAACAGTATAATAACAGTGTTATAACAATGTTGTTACAGGTGTCCAATAACAGTTTAATAACGACATTGCAACAACGTTGTTACAGGTATCCAATAACAGTGTAATAACAACGTTATAATAATGTTTTTACAGTTGTCCAATAACAGTGTAATAAAAATGTTATAACAATGTTGTTACAGGTGTCCAATAACATTGTAATAACAACGTTATAATAATGTTTTTACAGGTGTCCAATAACAGTGTAATAACAATGTTATAACAATGTTTTTGCAGGTGTCCAATAACAGTGTAATAACAACATTGCAACAATGTTGTTACAGTGTCCAATAACAATGTAATAACAATGTAATAACAATGTTGTTACGGGTGTCCAATAATCGTGTAATAACAACGTTATCGCAATGTTTATACAGGTGTCCAATAACAATGTTTTAACAATGTTGCAACAATTTCGTTACAGGTGTCTCATAACAGTGTAATACCAATGTTGTAATAATATGTTGTAACAACAAGCATGAATGCAGCGGTGATGAAGGCATTGCCTTTGTATCCCTGATGAGGACCTTCTCAATTCTAAGCATCAGGGCAAACATGCACACAACGGAGAATTAATCCATTGATGTCTTTTAGTCTCCCTGTGTCCACTGCTTAGGGCTTCAGATAGATTCAAAAACAATAGAGTATTATACCTGCCAGGGTGAGACACACCAAAGGTGAATTGTACTTTTGTGTTTCACCCGAGTGGGATGCAGTCATAAACGTGGTAAATATAGGTTGTGAAGGTATCTTCTATCGCTGGGGCTAAGAAACATGAGCATGTTGAGTCGGCACTGTGTTGCTCTACTACGGCTGTGAACATGGCTTGAGCGCAGTAGGATTTTGGATTTTGCTAAGCCCTCTCTGGCAGAGAAAGGATAAAAGGTTTCATTGGCAGAGTCTGGACAAAAAAAGGAAAACGTGAATGTGAATAAAATATAATTACTAGTGTGTCTAATTTGCTTACCTTCTGGGTGGATCCCAAATCACTGTGGTAAGAGGATGAAGCTCCTCTTCTCCCTCCTCCATACCGTCCACCTTTATCTCCACCTCCAGCTTTGGAACTTTATCATCAGCAACACTTTTGCCCTTTATCTGCTCCACAATGTTTCCATCCTCATTTTCTTCTGCCTTCTTCTGAAGAGGTAGGTATTTGGAAATCTGCCGACTGATGGTCAAATAATCAGCAACAGAAATAATAATGGTGCAATTTGTAATTTTGAATGTAATATCGTTATGAATAGGCGATCTCAAAGCTATACCATGGTGCTCAAAATGATAACAGTGATCTCCATGGATATTATTATACATATTATAATAAAAAAAGAAAAAAGAATAATACCCTGAAAAGTTGGGAACCTAATTTAAAAACTATCTCATGGATCATTTTCAAACTTTAGCCCCATAGACTGTCATGTGAGGAAGAACTGAATTCATTTTGGGAAATGTCTGTTGTATATTTCTGACACAAAGGGCAGCTTTTGACCAACAACTCTCAGGCCGTAATTCATTATTTTCCAAATTTGATGCATATGAATCGAGTGGAGGAGCTTTATCTTGACTATATCATATTTTACTCACTAGCGGGAACTTTTTCATAAAATACTTTGGGCATAAATTTGAATGTATTTTAAGGAGATAAATCAGGTGCTTGTACAACGCAGGGGAATGGAGGCCGTCCGGGGATATACCCATACTTTCGTTACATTTTGAAATGAATTACTTCTTGTGTAAACAGACATTCTTTAACTTCTCATGTGTGATGAGTTTTCATTTTACTCTGGGGAATGTAAAATTTCAAATCAGGTCTTTACTTTTATACAATTATCACTGAAAAATCATGATATCTGAAGACATTATTTTGACCTCTTCAAATGTTGTGTTTCATAGTCTTTAAATCACAGACATAACAATATTTTACTCTTCTTTAAAATCTCTACTATTGTCTCTGCCAAAGAGGTTTTGTTTTCACTCCTGTGGGTTTGTCTGTTTGTTTGTTTGTGAGTAAGATTATGGAAAAACCACTGGAAGAACTTGCATGACATTTTACCCAGAGGTAGGTTTCGGCATATCCTAGAGGCGATTCCATTTTGGTGACGTTACGTGTTTCATAGCATTTAAAAGAAAATAAAGTAAAATTCAATAAAATTCAATAAAAAGCCTTTTGGAAGAGTGGCGTCACAATGTGGTTATTACTCCCTGGGGGCGGAACTGGGGGCTCAGTGGGCTGAACAGAGACATTGAAGTGGAAGGCGCAAGGGACGGCAGGCTCCAGAGCATTTGAGAGATACTCAGAGTTTGTTGGAGTTGTCGGTTGGGGTAATATAAGCGAGCCTCTAAAACTATCATACATTAATGGAGAAATCTGCATACATTTTTCCTAAACCTAGGGTACTTCTGTCCTGTGGCGGAGGTTTTGTGCTCTCTGAGTGCTTTTTTTCTAGTTTACTATTTATTCCGATCTCTGTCCTGATGACCGTTATTGGTCGGCCTTCAGAAAATAAAACTGCAATATATACAAATCAGTAACAAAATAAACGGAAGGATGTGCCCTAATGTGTGTGTGCATACATACAGTAAATATGTATATATACACTATATCCATATATACAGACTGAGTGAGAGGGAGAGTGAAGAAGAAAAGAGCAGAGAAGGAGAGAATTTTTCATGAATATATTTAACGGTGGAGGGTTGTAATAAGCCCGTGGAGGTGAGTGATAGTGCTGCTATCTGTGAGGTAGGAGCCTATAGTTAAGTTGCAGAAGAGGGCAGAACAAATGGTTCGTCCGAGGCTGAAAGAGAACATGCACGAATGGGGTGATAGAGTGGAAATGAATGAAGGTGGGCAAAATGAAAGACAGAGGTAGACACAAAGAATTAAGAGAGAAGTCTAGCAGAGAGAGGGAGAGGGAGACAATGACAATGTATTGAAAGATAAGAGTGACGAAATGGCTGAAGAGAGAAATGGAGGAGAGAGAGGATGGGAGGAGGAAGGCAGAGGCACGGAGATGGAGCGAAGGCTAGGGACAGACAGAAGCGAAACAATTCATTTTCGCTGACAGTCAGCACTGGGATCCATAAGCGAACAGCTAAATATAACTCAGCGATTCAACATTCAGAGAGGCTTTTGGCTTCACCACAGAGACGACCGGAGAAGAGAAAAATACGGACTGGAGGAGAATCACGCCGGGCGTTTCGCAGGATAAAACCCATTGTTTCCGCATAATACGGTTAATTCAAGTGTCGGATAATAACTCAGATCATTAGTGTGACTTAAGCTTATGCTGATCACTCACGGTTGGTGTGATGTGAGAAAGCAATAAAACCCGAGGTTGCTATAAAAAATCAAATCCCCCGAGGACGGCGTATTTACCGGACAGACAGAATGCACAGCTATTGACCGAGAATTCTGCAGAAAAGAATATCAACATGTAATAAAGTTGGAGCCTTGAAGTCTAATAAACCCCGGGACAGGTTTATCTCACACGCTGGGGCCAGAATAGGTGACCATAAATAATAATCTTGCATTACCTTGTGTGTGGGACCGGGTTTATGGTCTGGCCTCCGAACATGTCTTTGAATGAGGCAGACGGTCTTAGTAACGCCGGACCTGAAGCTTCGTCTTTAAATTGGACCGAGGCGGATGGCTTGAGGCCGGATGAAGGAGTTGGAGCTGCAGCTCTGACTGGACAAAAAGATTTTGCTGGGGTCGAGGTTGGTTCTGGAGAGGGGTCTGGTGTTGTTGGTGAGGAAGAGGCACTGTCCTCTTCGATGGATCCCAGAGGGGGTAAACACAGACGGTTGCGGTACTCATCCACCTGACGAGCTGGGACGTACGTTAGCCTGAGGAAAGAAGAATATTGGAGAAGAAATGTTGGCGAGGAGAGAAAACATTTTTGAGATCGGTATGGCTTGAAATTGTTCAAACTTTCAGATTTCGTAACTGCGCAATTACTGGATTGCCAACTCCGAAAAAAGATGACAAGAATAGTTTATTGATCTGACATATGTAATGAAATTTTAATTTCTTTTTTTGGAGAGAGAGATGAGAATTTGTGTTTAGTGTAAATATAAAGTTATAGCCAGTAGCTGTGTAGTTTAGCTTATCACAGAGAATAGAACCAGGGGGTATTAGCTAACTTTGCTGTTTGTCCAAAAGTGAAGAATCCCCCCATCACAGCCTCTACATTATTTATACTTTTTTTTAATCTTGTTTGTTGGAAACAGCAACAAAATGTTGAGAGGATGGAGAGCAAGCCTTAAGAAAGAGTTGTATACCTGTGCCAATCCTTATTTAAGCCAAAAACATACTGCCTCCAGAAAAAAAAGACAATGAATAAATAAGTAACCACTTCTATCAATAAATGTTAGCCACCTGATGAAATCTGTAACAACAATGTTTTCACTGGTGTCAAATAACAGTGTAATAACAACGTTGTAACAATATTGTTATAAGCGTCCGATCACAATGCTATAACAATTTTTTTTACAGTTGTCCAATAACAGTGTAATAACAACATTGTAACAATGTTATTACAGGTGTCTAATAACAGTGTAATAACAACATTGTAACAATACTGTTACAAGTGTCCGATAACAATTCTCTAACAATTTATTTTACGGTTGTCGAATAACAGTGTAATAACAACGTTGTAACAATGTTATTACAGTTGTCAAATAACAGTGTAATAACAACATTGTAACAATGTTATTACAGTTGTCAAATAACAGTGTAATAACAACATTGTAACAATGTTATTACAGTTGTCAAATAACAGTGTAATAACAACGTTGTAACAATGTTATTACAGTTGTGAAATAACAGTGTAATAACAACATTGTAACAATGTTATTACAGGTGTCCAATAACAGTGTAATAACAACGTCGTAACAATATTGTTACAAGCGTCCGATCACAATGCTATAACAATTTTTTTTTACGGTTGTAGAATAACAGTGTAATAACAATGTTGTAACAATGTTATTACAGTTGTCAAATAACAGTGTAATAACAATGTTGTAACAATGTTATTACAGTTGTCAAATAACAGTGTAATAACAACGTTGTAACTATGTTATTACAGGTGTCCAATAACAGTGTAATATGAACGTTATAACAATACTGTTACAAGTGTCAGATCACAATGCTCTAACAATTTCTTTTACGGCTGTCGAACAACAGTGTAATAACAACATTGTAACAATACTATTACAAGTGTCTAATAGTAATGTTGTAACAACGTTGTGACAATGTTTATTTAAATTAGAAACTTGTTACTTAAAAAAAGAATCAATGAACAGACAACTACCTCCATTTACTTATACCTTATTTTTTGTAATTTTCATTTGTATTACAGACGTGCGCCACTACACCAATGTTACTTCTACTGCACCTGGTAATACCTAAAAGGTCTAATTCTGACTAAATGTGTCTTTAGTGTCACTAAAAAAGCACTTCGGATTCAAGAAAATATTCAAAGACCTTCTGAAACATTTATGATAATAAAATGTGTTGCATTAGTCTGGATCCGTCTAAAATATTAAGCAATTGATGTCATTAAACTGGAGTGTCAAGGACATCATTAACGTTCCTCCCTCCCACTTCAGTTGACATGTGACGCTACCAGTAGACATGCTGTTTGAATACACTCAAAGAGACAATTTCTCTGTTCCGCTCTTTGTGACAGATTGAATATGGAGGTCTTCTGCACTAAGCTGTTGTGACTGAGCGTCGTGGACAGCCTGTCTCGTCTCGACGGAAGCAGTTTGATAGTGACAAGTCCTCAACACTCCATGTCTGACTAATTCTGAGACTGCCAAAGCAACTCATCTGCCTCCACTCTGTTAGTTTGTCTGCAATGCTGTGAGGAAGAGGCAGTCTTGTGTGTGCGTGTGTGTGTGTGTGTGTGTGTGTGTGTGTGTGTGTGTGTGTGTGTGTGTGTGTGTGTGTGAGTGTCTAGGGGCGTGCGACTGAGAAGATCAGAATCCAAGCACGTGTTCATCTGTTTGTGAATTGTGTGTGCATCTATGAGACTCTTTAAAACGTTCTTTTATTCAAAAAGCAGAATGTTCAAGGTGAGACGTGTGATGAATTATTCAGAGATATTTCCAATCACAAGAAAAAATGTATTTTCGGAGGTTAGACCGTCGAGAGGTTGGGGGCGCACAAGCACATAAGAGGGAGTAAAGAGAGAGTGGGTGTTTTTTTTTTGCAGAACAGCCAGGTGGTTGGTCTCCAATCAGCCTACCAAACATTGTCAAAGTGGAGCGATAACTGCTGATTTCAGAACCTGTAATAATTTAACAAATTTCCCCTCAAGCTATGGTTAAAATTTCATCTCTGAATCTAATTTAGCCTGACTGGAGCGCCTAAGTCATCTAGTTCAGTGTCAAAAACAAGACGGTTATAGAGATCCAAAGTGAGACGAGATCATTTATAGATGATGATCCAGCAAAAGTCGTGTTTGTGACTGCAAGGAGCACGTATTTATATTTATGATCTACATATACTCACTCAGCCGAGTCCGACAGATTGTCGAGCCGTATCTCGTTTGAATTTTTTTCCCCTTGTGTGTTGTGATTTTTCCTGCATTCCCAAATTAGATTTCTAAATTCTGCCTTCTCTCACTTTTCAAGGATTGATCTGTTGGAACTATTACAAGAGGCACGTGGATTTCAGACCTCTGAAAAGTTCCATCGTAGTGAGATAGTCAATGGATTAGGAGAATACTGTTAGTGGGTTAGGCCCCACCCGCAACTCTTGGACGGATGAATGGATGGATGGATGGTTGGATGGATAGATGGTTGAATGGATGGATGATGGATGGATGGACGGATGGACGGTTGGATGGATGGATGGTTGAATGGATGGATGGATGGATGATGGATGGACAGACGGATGGACGGATGGATGGATGAATAGATGGATGGATGGATGAATGGATGAATGGATGGATGGATGGATGGTTGGATGGATGGTTGAATGGATGTATGGATGGATGCATGGATGGTTGGATGAATGGATGTATGGATGAATGGATGGATGGATGGATGGATGGATGGATGGATGGATGGATGGTTGGTTGGATGGATGGATGGGCATGCTTATGCTTGGAGAAATCTCTTTGTACCTCCTGTTTAATCGTACCTACACGGTGACCTCATGCAAACCCAACAACCAACTTCAACCGGAACTGATGCATAAATAGCCAGAAAAAGAAAAAAAAACATAAAAATAAAAAAAAACAATAATTTGGGTGCAAAGGATCTTTTTTCACAGATGACATTTTGACATGTTCATGTCGGTAGAAATGGCCGAGGTGTAACTAGACCTACGCTGTCGTCCCCGACAGCAAGGGTATTTACCGACAAAGCTACCAATCCATTACGTTGTATAAGCAATCCCCCTGACTGAACTCTTCAAATTATGTGAGAAGTCATGCATGAAAAACAGTGTTTTTTGTAACAAAAAAACACAAAAACCTCTCCCAGGTGAGTATCCTACTATTAAAGTAAAATACTATATATAAAAGATAGTGCTAGATAGATATATAGAGATAATTAAGCACCAAATTTGGACAAAATAGGACTAACAATTTGGAAGTTATGTCTGAAAACCAGTATTTTTCATAAATAAATCTCCTCCTAATGAGTAAAATATGAAGGATAATAGTAAAATATGATCTAAACAGAATAGATCTCCTTGAGTTGATTCATATTCACCAACTTTGGACTAAATGGGACCAATGTTTTAGTAATCTTACCAAACTTTCCAAAAATAAATTCATCTTCCTCACACTAAAATCTACGCAGGTTTAAAATTTGAAAAAGATCTATGAGATCATTTTTGAGTTACCGCTAGAACACAAGTGAACCTCGATGGACGCAGCGGTGATGATACCATAATATCCCCAACCTTTCTGGGATATAATTACGATAGCTGAAATAAATTCGGTCCTGTTTTTTAGGGTAGAATGAGATGAGGCCTTTCTTACTTACCTTCATCACATGTCAAACATCTGCACTGAGAAACGCCTTGCAACGTAATTATTTACTGCAAAAATGGTATTGTAATAATTCTGTTAACTGTTGTGTATTCATTCATTCATTCATTATCTGTAACCGCTTGTCTATTTCAGGTCTTTTGTTCCAATAGAAAAGTAAGCGACGACAGCAAAAACTTCTTCTAATGTCAAATGAAGTAGACTGTTTGCTGATGAAACCATTTTGTACGACTGAGAAATGCTTAAGATTGAGGCAGTGCTTCATCTATTATAAAGACTATGAAGCACGCAGGATTGAGAATCTGCTGCTTTTTTTGGTCCAGGTTGGTGACTTCAGAAAAGTTGTTCTCAAACTCCTGCTTACAGTGAAGATCGGTCAATCAGTGAATTCCTGTTTGTTTCCTGTAGTGTACAGCAGTTAAAATGAGAATATATGGATATAAAGTTGGGTTGATTGCAGTTATTTTTGCATTTTAAACATATTTTTGTAAATTTATTGTAGAAATTTTGGATCGTTTCTATTTTCAATCTAACATTTTCAAAATCTCACATACACCTGCAATACCTCAAAGTACCAGTAGGGGTAAACGTAGCCCAAATTTGAGAAACACCGACCTTGAGCTTCACAGATCAGTTGATGAATGTTGCAGCCCTGACTTTTTTTTTTTTCTCTCTCTCCACATATTGTAATGCTGTTGGACAGCGATTTGCTTCCTCACCTCATCTCTGGCCCTATGACAGAGAGTCTGCGGAGCATTGCCCTGGCTCTGGCGTTGGTCAGGTTGGAGGCGGGCTCTCCATTGATGGCCAAGATGGCATCCCCAACCCCAAGCCTCCCATCCTGGCTCACAGAGCCACCCTGGACAACACTGCGTACCAGCATGCCTGAGCCGTCCTTGATAGCACTCACCGACATCCCTGCCAACACGCACACACACACACAAACACACACACAAACACACACACGAGCACACAGGTGAGTGGAGGGTTGGCTGCAGCTGCTTTGAAGGCATGCCAGAAAGACAGTCGCACAAACAAACACCTGACAGATGAATAATCAGCATAATCAAGGCAGGCGCCGGACAGATTAGAGCACAAACATGGCTACACATGTTTGATATTTGTTCAGCATGATCCTTCACATTCACACTCACACGAGGTGCACAAACACGATTACACACACGCCCACGTAGGGCAAAGGAGACAGGTGACTGGAGGGGTAACACATGTCTGTCGCACCTGACTTTGACATTATCAAACTGGACGCTAGGCGGATTTCTCATGCACTTCATTAATGCAAGCAGGTGAAAGCAGGTGAAACAGGCACACACACACACACACACACACACTCGCACACATACACACACGCAGGGAAGGCTGCAGCAAATACTTTAGTTTACGGTGATTACCTACCGCATTGCTATCTAATGGAGGACTACGTACATCCACAACACTATGGTCATACATAATTTGAAGTTGTTCAAAGAAACGACTTTATGCTAATTTTTGGGTCAAATAAATAGTTTATTGCTTTTGGGTATTACATTCAAATTACAATACAATCATAGTGCCTGGATTACAATCAACTGAAGACACAGACAAAACTGACACAGACAAAACCAACAGAAGACACACTGAAAAGACTTTAGAAGTTTGAAGTGATAATACTTCAAAGATGTTCAAATTCTACAACATGAATCAAAAAGGTTTTTTTTTTTTCTATCACAAACCTCCACTGCAAAAATGTTTAATAATAATAATTTATGATTTATGTCCAGAGAAAAAAATTATTTGACCTCGACAAAACTTTGTTTGGGGACTAAATGCAACGTTTACATTCAAGAATAAGCAATTACTTCTACATAGGTCTGTTTTATTCATATTTTTAGACAAGCAAGGCAAGAAAAAAAAAACTTTTCCTTTAAAACCTGCTCTAAAAGTCAAACCATGAAATGTACTGAACTAGTTAACATCTGAAAAAGTGGCATGAGGTCATGGTTACATGATGGATAGTTCTGCACATGGCACCGAATAACATGAAGAGTGTCAAGTAGTACAAATAAATAATGTACTACAGAGTTATTACTCAACAATAGTCAGGCCATTCGGATCCAGAACATAATTCTGCCCAGCTAATACAAAAATACTAATGGAAAACAAAGACAAACTGTGAAGCCTCCAGAAAAGCATGTTATTTCAAAAGATCTCGGCGGGGAGAGCAACAATATGATAAACAGATGGAAACCAAAGAATGCAGAGACACACAACTACATCTTGATTATTTCTTACCTGACATTGAAATCATTTTAAACTTTCACACAAGTAGGATAGAGAATGTTTCCTGAATATAAATGACTCGTCTCCCTTTATTACAGCGGCCGACACACCGCAAACGCACCGCAACTGAAAACATCTTCACTAATTTGACAACATGCTAAGCTAATAAAGGAAACATCTTCGTCAGTTTGACAACACGCTCACATCTAATAAAGGAAACATCTTCGTCAGTTTGACAACACGCTCACATCTAATAAAGGAAACATCTTCGTCAGTTTGACAACACGCGCACAGCTAATAAAGAAAAC